>JAAGKR010006715.1:0-41254 GCA_011419295.1 Clarias macrocephalus
TGTGTGAACAGTATATGTGTGTGAACAGTATCTGTGTGTACGTGTGTGTGTGTCTGTGTGTGTGTATATGTGATGTCAAGACTTTTTCCGTGTGATTATTTTCAACTGAAAGATGTGAAATTTGTCAAATCAGATGCAGCCTACGTCACATTGAGGAAGTACAGACCAACTAGTGACCCATACACTACATGCATTTTGAAATAGCAATAAAACTAACTTGCATGTCTTTGGACTGTTGAAAGAAACAGGAGGAAATCCACCAGGCGTGGGGAAAGCATACAAACTCCATGCACACAGCACTGTACAACTGCAGGGCTACTGTATAATGTTAAATCAAGTATATTTAAAACTGTGTGCCGTGTTATAGATGAAATTTACCCGTCTGTCTAGGTTTTTCAGTTCTACCAAAAATGTCTGCCTGTGGGAGGACTGGAGACTCCTAAGAGAGAGAGAAAGAGAGAGAGAGAGAGAGAGAGAGAGAGAGAGTGTGTGTGTGTATGTGTGTATGTGTGTGTGTGTGTGTGTGTGTGTGTGTGTGTGTGTGTGTGTGTGTGTGTTGTGCGTTGTGCTCTGTTGTGGGCTTGCTATGGATATCAAGGATACATTTATAAATTATTATTATTATTTCTCTCTCAGATACATCATGGAGAAAAGAATGGCAGCATCTGTGAATATTCTCCCCCGCACATCCACCATGTAAGATCAAACTGACGTTTTTCTATAAATCTACAGTACACACCCCAGCTGTAACTGTCTAACCAGCCACGTAATACTTAAGTGAACCAAATGCAAACGTCAGAATCGTCTCATGTCGGCATGCGTCATCACACTTTTCTCTATATCCGCAACTTTGCCAATTTACCAAACAAAACCTTCATTAGGAAGCACAAGTATGCATTAGCTATATCAGTTTCTAAAAAATATATATAATTTTTTGTTCTGAAAAAATACAACATGGTTGTTTATGTCTAAATGAACTAGCTATATGTCCATCCAGGAAAGAGAAAAGTTAAATTTAAACCAGATCCACCATACCTTTAAAAGAACCCGATTTAGAACAGTGGAGCTTCATATAAGCTTCATGTTAGTCTGTATTTTGAAATGCGTTTCTAAAAAAAATATTTGGGGGAACGTAAGATGAGGAATAGAACACATCAAGATGTTTTTTGTAATTTTTGTCGGTCTGTTTGTGCATGACATAAAAACTCTTGAACGAATTCTAATGGGGTTTTCACAGCTGTATTTGGCTTGAGGTAACATACAGTAGGCTTTGTTTTATCGGAAGATAAGATATGCTACTTTGAAATTTAAAAGGAAACTTGTATCATAAAAATCAACCTTAAAAAAAAATTTAGTTCATTCAAAAATTCAACACTCTACAACAAAGAATACAAAAATGTATGATAAGTTAGCCTAAACCTCTATTGTTTTATTGTGTATATGCATTTTAAATATACACTAAACAATAAACACTGCCTTTTGCAAAGTGAAAGTGAGTTGCGCATACTCGCTTTTTGATCAAAAGGCTGAAATTCAAATAATTTTAATTATAATTAAAATATTAATAATGAAAATTTTAATTATAATTCAAATGAGTCTAAAATTAATTTAAAATCGGATTGTGTAAACCCGCGGCTCGCACTTTCACTTTACAAAAGGCAGCGGTTTGATCAAAAGGCTGATAAACGATGAATAGATAAAACTGCACACATACACCCCCCCTCCCCTCAGAAATGCAACAAACACAAATCTATAGGCTACTAGCTAGATAAACGCTACAAATGCTATAAATACAGTTGTCAATTGATGATATTCCTCTTCTTGTAATTTCAATACTTGATTTACATTGTTGTTAAATATAGTTTAATAAATAATGCCACACGATAAGGCTTTGAGTAGACCCTTTAATTGGTATCGGTATCGGCCGATATAGCGTCTAGTGATCGGAGATCGGTGATCGGCCCCAAAAATCCTGATCGGAGCACCCCTAATATGTTGACATATTCACGTATCAGGACATTTGCATAGTTAACACTTTTAGATGGCCTACTATCAGGAAATTAAATTTAAACCGAGGCATTGCCATGTCTTTCATTGTTTTGTCCCTGTTCAAAATTCATGTTTGGTTCAGCATTGGAAACAATATTGTTTTAGGCTAACTAATTATACACAATTCTTCGGTGTGCTTGGTCTGGCTTTTAGATCAAGTCCTTCCATGCGCCATCTGGCGGATATTCAGTGAAGCACAACACATTTGTTTAACATTCCCGAATGTTGCTTGTGGGATTTCGCAGCATGGCGCACAATGAATTGCTGCATTTTGTGGGAAGCGCGCATTCTTAATGGCCAGATCTGTACATTATTTTAAAACGCACTTGGGTGTACAATTAAATTCCATGAGAACGTAGTTGCGGGAACATCTAGTTGTTGCTAAATATTATTTGTGTTCATAAGGTTTTACTGGAAAGGGGCAATTCAAGAATCGTCTGAAATTCTTCTGGTATGTAAACCTTTTAATAAATCTTTTAAGATGAAATCTTTCATGTTGTGATGATGGTGGAAAGGTTCCACTGCATATAACATGAAACAAGATAATGTTGGTGATCATTTAAAATTAATGCATAACAAAATAAATCAAACAAAAATGTAGAAATGGACAAATATTAGTACAAAAGTACAAATAGACATATCTACCTTTTTTTTTTGTTTAGTTGGTGAGGACTAGAACTTCTGTGATTCAGCGGCTGTCTGATTTTGTTAAGTAAGTGAATTTCCTGTGAATTAAAAGCATGCATTAATACAAAATCTGTATCAAGAATTCCAAAATATTCATCCAAATGAAAATTTTAGCTTCTAATGCCAGTCTTTTTCTGCCTCCAGAACCATACATCCATATGAAACTCCAGAAGTTTTCAGTTTTCCCATTCAAGATGGAAGTCACTCTTACTTGAAGTGGATAGATGATGCAGTTCCTGATGTATAACCCAATCGTTGTCCATAGTCAAATGAAATTGCATTCCTACTGGTTGGACAACATTTAGCACTGGTGCTATTTCCTGGATAAAGAATTTATGAGCAAGCTGGCAAGGACTGATCATCATAATCAATGGGAAAGAGTTTTGTCCTATCTTTCTGAGATCACGGGTTCAAATCTTGGCCATGTGTGGCCATAAAAGAGAGCGCAGTTGGCCCTGAACATTCAAGCATGTTCAGCTGCCCAGTGACTTTGCATGAGCAGAAGTTCAAAAAGTTGTGCAAGCTTCCTCTGTCTTATAGGACTCATCTAAGCATTTAAGGACTGTCATTTTAAGAACTACCAAATGTTAACAGTCTTGCTATGACTGGATAAAAAATTCAGGAGAGAGGATTTAAGTTTGCATGATCTTAAACAGACATATGAATGACTTGGTAACCAAAGATTACATGGATAAAAATGACCTGCACTTGGTGAGATAAGTGAGTGATCAACTTTATCATTTAAACCCTAGTTACAGTAACGAAACTACTGTAAACCATTCCTTAGTGTAGCTCACACTGACTAAAGCATACACATAGAGTATACAGAGAAACGCAATAATGTAACTATTCACTACCATCCCACTATCAGTAGCTCTTTAGCTAATGCACCAACATGTGTGAATGACAGTATAATTTGACAGCAAGGATAAAGCTGATGGATATTTTTCACAAATTTCTGCAGAAAACAAATACATGCCTTAACAATTCAGAAAGAATAACAATAAAATATCCATTTAACTTTCCTTTTTCTTACTCTTTTTATCTTTATTGGTTAATATCTCAGCCTGTTAGTCAGCGGACTTACTGTAGCACTTTCTGTGAATTACTATTATATGATTATCAAGAGAATCAGGACTCATGATTATGAGCAGCTCAGGAATTTACATAAATACAGATCTTACCAAGATTTCGATTTTTGATTTAGTGTTTTCAGAATTTATGGCAGGGGTTTGCCATGAATGTATGAATGGCTTAGAATTCCCTTTAATTCCTCTCGTCTTTGTACACATATTGAGAGAGATTTTTTTAGACTACTGTATGTAACAGCTTGTGACTATGGTCAGAGTTACAGGTTAGGCTTTTCCTCCAAACCTGATGATACAGTATTCTCTTAAAAAGAGCTCTCAGGGGTATTACAATGTATGAGAAGTGTATAAGTGTGCCGGAGTGGATTGCTCCCATAATCCTGGGTAAGTGTAAGATCATTGCTGCCAGCACCATTAAGCTGCCACTGTTAGCACTGTTGCCTTGCAGATACTGTACCAGGGCTGGGGTCCAAAGTTTCTCTCCAGCAGTGGAGTTTCCATGTCCCCCCAAGCTTTGTGGGTTTCATGAGGAGTACACCCCCACATTCAGACCACTGTTGTGCTTCCTGTAACTGTGTTTCCCTGTAGCTTAATCTTCTTGGGATGGTCTTCAATCACCCCACAACCCTACATAAGATGAGTGAAATTCATTTATCTATGTGATGATTTATCTAAAGCAAACACTTAAATATATACAGTTAAACTTAAGGTATTAATAATATATATAGTTATTAATATATATTATCTTTGCTGTTGATGAATAGAATTTCAACGTTTTCATTGTTTTATTCCTGGTTACAGATTGGGAATTACAAGTTGTGACCCTGAGGCAAATGTAGCATTAATGTATGTAGTTGTGTAGTGGTTAGCACGGTCGCCTTGTACCTCCAGGGTCCGGGTTCGATTCTCGGCCAGGCTCGATTACTGTCTCTGTGCATGGAGTTTGCATGTTCTCCCTGTGCTTGGTTGGTTTCCTCCGGGTACTCTGGTTTCCTCCCACATTCCAAAGACGTATACAGTAGGTTAGGTTAATTGATGTTCATAAATTGCCCGTAGTGTGGGAGTGAGTGTACGTGTGTGTCCCAGGCCCCCCTCAACCCTGAATACAGGATAAAGCGGTATAGACGATGAGTGAGTGAGTAATGCTTAAAAGACATTCCCAAGAGGGTACAATTCTTATTGCTTAATTGATTCCATTGAAGCCATCCAAACGTTATTTAGTTCTATATTTCTGAGAAGGTTATACATAAATACATACATAAAAGGCAGTTACTCTGTTTACAATACCAGGTGTGGTTGGTGAATATAAAATCAATTTTGGAGTCAGAGATGACCCAAGCCATGACACAGGAAAAAATCATGACTGTTAGTTGATGTCCAGCAGAAACCTAGGGCTGAATTTAAGGAAACCTTGGGTGCAGTTACCTATAGATATTAATTAGGGTTGTGGTTGCTGGCTGCTGAAAGACACCTTGGAACTTGGCCATAATGGTCAGCCTTATAGAAGCTCTGTTTTGCTTCCTGTGCAAAAGGGTGCGTTTCCTCTTGCATAAAGACCTGATAACAACAGCCGAACAGTGGCTTTCTAAATAAGACTGCCATTCCACATGCTAAAACTTAATGCAAAAATCAACAGCTTAACAAATGAACAAAATTCTTGAATATATTCAAGTTAATTTAGAATGTCCTATGTCAAGATGTAATTTCAGGTTTTTTCAATTGTCTTATTCTAGATGTCCAAAGTCCATCACTTTTTGTGCAAAAGAGGTCAGTTTCCTGGGCAGGAGCACAATCCTATGCAGGGTTTTCACTCTTTTTCTGAAATAATTTTAAGTGATTTTGTAGCTGTTACAGTATCACTACCAGGTTATCACACCATACACGAATACACCCCCTGTTCCCCCTGTGTTTTGGAGATAGACAGCATGTGCAAAGCCACAAGGCAGAGAGAAGCAGAGTTAAGAGAAGTAATTTTCTAAGACAACTTGAGCTTTTCCAGGACATCACTACACCCTTCATATTCACAACACTTCATTTAGACCCCGCTTCTTTTGAGGACACATGTTTCACCCTGACACCTCAATGTGTGGTGGACATTACCTTGTCTTATCAGTTAGAAAACACAATGTTCTGGGAGGCTTTGTGTGCTTTCTGGTAAAATGTGTGGGTTATTAAATGCAGCCAAGGACCTATGCAAGTTTTGTGTTATATTAAGTGTATATATAAGTGTTGATATTAATAAATTGATTAGTAATTATTAATGATTAAAATTGTAATACAAATCTTATGTATTAAGTTATATTATTTTCTATTAGTACAATAGGTACCATTTTTTTTAGGCTTTTAAATGTATATCTATTCTGGGATTGCCTTTCATAATTCAATTCAATTAAATTTTATTTGTATAGCGTTTTAACAATTGACATTGTCGCAAAGCAGCTTTACACAATCAAAAGAATTATTATATAAATCATATCATAAAATGTTGCCAAAATTTCCAGCCAGTGATGTCAGTGCAAACGACTGAGAAATCCATTTTAATAGCAATACACAGACTGCATGTGTAACAAGATTGTGGTATTAATTCTGGGAAATCTTAAGTCGAATGTAATATTTATATTATGTGAAAGCTACTGCATACGCATCAATGTCATGTTTTCCTTTCGTTATTAAAACTTTATTTAGCTCAAGAAAGGTTGTTGTCTTCTGCTGTATTTATAGCAAAATTATTGATTTGTTACGGGTTTCTTGCCTGTATCAGCGTCTATGCAGTTTTTCTATCGTTTGCAGTTAGAACCTTATGTAGATGAGTTTAATGTAATGAGTTTAATAAAATGTGAATTAAATCAAATGAGCATGTATCATTCACTGAAACAAGTACAATCCTCCATCATATAGTTATATACCTCAGCCTCATCTAACTCGCAGGGCTGGAGGTGTCAGTTATTTATAATGATAATATGAGTGTCATGGAAAAAAATATATACATATGTATCTATATCTATATCTACACATTTGAAGTTTTTTATAACAGAAGTGTAGCAACAAAAAAGTCTGTCTAGTCGATTCAGCTGTTTATTAATTTCAGACATGTAGGACCAGATTCTGAAACTTCAGTATATACTTTTTCTTGCTTTAATATTTATTCTGAGAATCCAGAAGAGCATCTGAGAACAGCATATATATCCATTCTAGACTTCGTAGGGGTAAATCAAGGTCATGATCAAATGATGGAACAATTCAATCATAAACTGTGGAAGGAATTTTAGCTGCTAAATTAATGTGTTGGAGGAAAGATGGTCAGTAGTGGTAAACTTCTTACTTTTATGCATTGTAAACCAATCAACCATAACACTATAACCACCGAATCTTGTGCAGGACCCCATTGTGCCAACAGCTCTGCCTCATCGAGGCATACCCTCCACAAGACCTTTAACAGTGTGCTGTATATACTCCTGGTTACTTACAGGGCACCCAGATGCCTGTGTTTCCATTGGTATCTGATACTGAGGCATTAGAAGCAAATCCTTCAAGGCCTGTAATTTGCAAGGAGGCGCCTCAGTGAATTGGCATCTAGAGAGTTCGAAGGCCAAGTCAACAACTTGAACAACAACAAGCTTTGTCATGTTCCCGAAACCATTCCTAAACACATTTTACAGTGTTGCAGGATGCATTAACATGCTATTAGTGAATACTGCTGCCATGAACCAGTGTACTTGGTCTGCAACAGGGTTAAGGTAAGAGCTGTGTGTCAGGACCCAAGGTTTTCCCAGAAATACATTGCCCAGAGCATCACATTTTTGGCTTTTGGCTGCTGTACACCACCACAATTTGAAATGAAAAACTCAAGATATGGGTGAAGTCGATACTTTCAGCTTTAATACAAAGCATTTGACACAAATGTGGCATTATCCATTTCGGAATTACAGCGATTTTCATACACACACCCATTTTAGGACGATCATAAATAATGGAACATAGTATATGCACAAGCATATGGATTACCTTTAATTTATTTATGAATTCATCTTCTGTATCACTTATCCAGTGTACAGGGACTTGGAGCCTATCCCAGGAGACTTGGGGCACAAGCCAGGCTACACCTTAGACAGGGTGCCAATCCACCACAGGGACTGTCTTTAATACTTGGATGAAAATCCTTTTCAGTCAAAGAATGGCTGAAATCTGAAACCTATTTCAGAGTTTCCTCCCTCAAGATGCTTTGTCAGGCCTATACTGCAGCTGCCTTTAGCTGCTGCTTGTTTGTTCAGTCTTGTCCTTAGTAATTGAAAAGCATGCCGTATTAGCTTAATATCTGATGACTACCTTTGCCAGTGAAGAAAAGCTCATTCTTAAGTAATTTTCACTGTATGTTTTGGCTCATTATCCATCTGCAGGATGAAGTGGCATCCTATTAATTTTGCAGCATTTGCCTGAATCTGTGGAGAGCGTATACTGCAGCAGTTATGTCATCAATGAACGCCACTGACCTAGTTCCATTGGCAGTCAAACACACTTATGCCATAACACTGCCTCCACCAGGTCTGATAGAAGATGTGGTATGCTTTGGATCATGAATGTTTCTTTTCTTTCTACATACAATTGCAGGTATGTTCATATCATATCATATCATAAAATTCATCTGATCATGAATTTTTTTATCCTGTCATTATTTGTTTAACAAAAATAAGACAAAAAAAAAAAAAAACGTCAGTAATACTAAGTACCCCCATGATTCAGTAGCTTATAGAGCGACCTTTACCAACAATGCACCAATAACTTGTAGTAATTATTTCCTGTATGACTTTATCGGTCTCTCACAACATTGCTTCGGTTTAATGAGGTTTTTGGGAATTGACATACTGTATGCACAGCCCTCTTAGCTTTTCTTCTCTCTAAAGTCAAAGGTCTGGTCTTTGTCTAGGCCATTTTAAAACCTTGCTTAATGACTCCAGTCCCGTGGCTGCAAAAACAAGCCCAAATCATCAGCCCTCCATAGCTGTGCTTGACAGTGGGTTTAAGGTCTTTCTACCCAAATGCTGTTTTTTCCCCCCCAAACATGGTGCTGGGTATTAAGAGCAAACAACTCCACTTTGGTCTCATCTTTCCATAGGACAGAGGTCGGCAACGTTAAACACACCAGGAGCCATTTGGACTCGTTTCCCACAGATAAGAAAACACCCGGAGCCACATAAGATTTTTGACAACTACAATGAAGATATCACTGCTTTTACCTTTATGCTATGTAAAAAAAAAAAAAGTTTACTGTCGGCGGGTGTCGCACATCTGCGGTTGTGATGCATATTATAAACGACAAGAAATTAAGTTATTTTACTTATTTAGTTTTTTTAAATGTTACAAGATCACATGTGGCTCCGGAGTCACGGCATGCCGACCCCTGGCCATACGACATGGTTCCGGAAGTCTTGTGCTTTGTTTAGATGCAGTTTTGTGGACTGTAGTCAGGCTTCCATGTTCTTTTTTTTTTTTTTTTTTAGACAAAAGAGGCATTATAAATAAACCGGTCTTCTGTGTTCAGTCTTCTTCTAATTGTGCTTTCGTGTACTTTTAACATTTAACACGCTCAATAAGTCTTGTAGGGTCTAAAATGTAACTTTTGTGATTTTTCTTATATTTCTCTGACCTTAGGTTGAATGTCCTGGGGCGAGTTCTACAGTAACTTGCTCCCTATGTAGCATAATAGCTTTCGATATAATGCTATCTGGGATTCAACCCTGAAACCTGGAAGTTATGGATGAATTTCTTAGGACTGTCCACCACCACCATGGTTTATTCTACTCAAATTTTGGCTATGTAATACCGGTAAATGAATTTAACACTACTTTCACCCTTGTTGGTCACTACGTACCTGTCAGTTGCCAGCTCTGCCAATCATGGCTGGTTAGTTCCACCAGTTGCGGAAGGATATTTGTTGGTGAAGAAAAATACCTTGCTAAATAAAGAAAGGTGTTAGTGTATCACAGCAATACCACACTCAAGGTCGTGCTGAATATCAGCTCGGATGTGAAGCCTTTGGCACTTGGACTATGCCTTCGAGCCATGTGATATGGCTTAATTATACTAATATTGTTTTATGTAATTCTATCAAAATCCTAAGACTTCAAATGATAGCTACACAGAGTTGTAGTATCATTAGACTTAAAGTCCTTCCTTCTAAAACCTTTCGCCGAAGCTCTCTTTATCCCAGAACATTTGACAAAAACAAGGCTCAAAATGACTTGAATGGTGCAGTCAGTGCATTAAACTAGTAGCATAAATATGCTTCAGATTTAGTTAATTTAGGATAGTTAGTGTGTATAATGTCATAGGAACATGTATAATTTTCTATAAAACAAAGTACACAAATATAGTGTAAATTCACCAGAAAGTAATTTTTACATGTATGTAATGTTAGGTTTTAACCAATTGGCCTATTCAGTAGCTTTGTTTCTGTTTTGTAGACATTATGATGACACTGTCAGGTCATTTTCTGGATAGACCTGAGCAATATTACACATTAAATAATATAAAAAAATATATATCAGTAAAATACTGTATAATGAAATTGCCACTTACTCGTGAAAAATACCTGATTTTGAATGTTCTTCTGTTTGTACTGTAAAGCCAAATGAAAAACATGCTAGTGACATTCTTCCAAGTGCTCTGGATACAGCACTCACCTTTTTAATACAGTGATACTGTATGGCGACCATGCAGACGCATGTCAAATAGCAAATGCGGTATCTACATTAGGTTTCTATAGTCATATCCGGAAGCTCCGACACAAGCATAGCAAGTTAGTTTAAAACCAGCAGATTTTATTTCCTGTCAAAACCGACAGTTCCCAGAACTAACGTAATATGAGATCTGAAAATCAAGTAAACATTAAAAAAAGCAAACACCTGCATTCCTCCATGGTCTTGTCAAATCGAGTCTCAGTTCAATAGGATGAAACCTGCTAACACATGAATTTGACCATTGAAATTTCATAAATATTTATTTAATATCAATGTACAATACGAACTACAGCAGTGATCTACAGCACTTGCTCAAATAATAATAATAATAATAATAATAATAATAGTTTTGTTTGAGGCCACATCTGAAACACAACCATTTACAAGTAGTACTTGGCATTAAAAACAATGGCAATACAATTTTTAAGACACTTGGTGTATTTTTTTTCCCTCTTTTTTTTTTCTTTTATATTTTGAATTTTAATATCAGCAACAGTTTAAGCGACAGTCTAAACAGTTAATATTGATTCAAATACAAAAACCACTGCGGAAAACAACGAGGATCGAGCGAACAGAGGGACGGGAGGCGAAGAGAACAAAAGTGTAAAATTATAACACGTCTTCCATCAGTCACCAGAACCACACACTCCTTTTAATTAATGATGGAAACTTCAGTGCAACAATGATACACTGAAAAAAATATATATATTCCCACAATTTAGTTTATCACTCAAGCTTCTACTAGTGTTGAATAATGGTTAGGAAAGATTTTCCCTTGGCATGCATTTAGTGTCATATGATGCCATATCTGTCTTCCTTATCTTACTCTGTACGTGCCAATATTTTAGAATATCCTATTCTGTTTCTCAATGCGTGAAAACGATTTCACTATTGGCTACTTTACTCTCTCTTTGGCCTAATGAACTGGAACTTAATCTGCAGACTGTATTCAAACCCTTAACTGACATTTGTATTTATTATTCCATTCAATGTAAACTGCCTTTGACTTGTTAAGGTATCAAATCCTAATTCTAAAGTTTTAGTAGAAAATCCCTTTTTAATTTCTAATATGATTGAAGGGAGGCATGCAGGTGTTTGGGAGCCCTTTTAATCCAGAGACAAAAACATCTTAAAAGAGTGCACTTACATAGTTATTACGTCAGGCATCATGAGCCGAGGCGCATGTGCCGATGTTGTGTCCGTCGTTTAATGAAACAGCTGTAGGTAGTGGGTTTTATTTACTTTAACTACTTGCCTCATGAGAAATGTAATGCCTGCCCAGTCTGATCTAATGCAGTTGCTGGGAGTTGTAGGAAAATGGCACTTGTGGGAGACTTCTGCCCTGTTTGCCAAAGGTGTGCAGATCGAGATTGTTAGCATCGGGTGTAGCATAACTCTTAACGTATCTATATTCTTTAATAAAGTTTCATCACTAAATTTATTTATCTTGGTGTACATATTTATTTTCACGTGTGCAGCCACAGCCTGAGATCGGAGACTATATAGATTATATTATTAAACTCTGAAATAATTACAATGTGCAATTGACAGATAAATCACTTACATCACAACATGATTTCAAACAGATAAACTGACTTAGATTTACATTCAGACTTTGTTGCTATGCTTTGGATCATATCATTCGACCTGGAAATATAAGCTATGCCCTAAAATGATAATCTCATAGCTACACTATCATCAAAATGTATCTTATAAGTTCCATGTCATCAAAACCTGATTGAGGCCCTGTGACTTACTTCAAAAGGGAGGAAGTCTTTTTCGCTCATTCACGGTTTACTTTCTCTTACAGTATTTTGATATTATGACTGTTGCTAAGTTCAGCTTGAACCTCACTGAACAAGACAGATAGAAACGCATGCACACAACACACGCATACACACGCACGCACAAGTGCATTGTATCCTCCTTATCACACTGGTTACTGTAAACTCACTCAGGTGCAAAGCTTTGTGATTCCATTTCTACATCAGTGTAGATGAGAACAGATACAAAAGTAAAAAAAAATATTCAAATACCATAAAATGTAAATAAAAAAAAATTATTAAAAAAACAAAAAGAAAAAAAAAATCCAATAAAGCGCAGGTGGAGTTGAGAAGGGGCTACAAGAGACGCACTACAGGATTGTCATCACTTCAGGTCCAGGATGTCCTCTTCAAAAGATGCAGACAGAGTTAAAGTGCTGGTCAGGGGTGGGCTGCCTTCATACGGCTCCGCCTCTGAGCCAGAAGAACAATGCCGTTGAATGTCAATGTCGCCATCAACACACTCCAATCCGACTCTGGAGGTTTAAAACACAACAAGTGACTTAAAGATAAATTAAAAGCAACATTCAGCTAGTAGCGCGAAAATGACCGGTTGATGAGCGAGATTAGAGGAGATGTTCTCTAACACACTCCAGGAACCAGTTTACTTATACTGATATCAAGTGACACTTTATTTGCACACAGGTGGACTCTTGGGAATTCTGACGGTAGCTGGATTAACACAAAGTAATTTGGAGGTTTTACAGCAGCAGCTGTGGATACTCATGCAAGCACAACATTTACAGTACGTTGTTCAACATTCTTTATTATGCGCAATTTTGCGTTGATTCTTAACATATTCCAACCAACCATAACATAAAAAACCACCTGTCTAATATCATGCAGGTAACCCTGGTGCCTCCAAACCAGCTCTAAGCCCCCGAGGCTTGAGAAGAGCTCTAAAAAGTGGTTTACTGGATGGAAATTATTTCTCCAGCACATACTCAAGAAGTTTGATCAGACAGAGATCTGGGGAAACCGAAGGCCAATTCCACACCCGGAAACCTTTGCCATGTTTCTCAAACCATTCCTGAACAATGTTTGCAGTGCATTATCCTGCTGGATGAGGAAACTGCCACTAGGGAATGCTGTTGCAAATGTTTATGTGTCAAAATAACATCCTCAAAAATTCCAGAACTTTGCTCAACTTTTCCAGTTTTCAATACATTAACTTTGACATCTGACTGTTCATTTCGTTTGCTGCCTAACATATTAAATGTATTGAGAGGTGCCATTTAAACAGGATGAAGAATGCTATTCATTTCATCTTTCAGTGGTTTTAATGTTGTTTTTGACCAGTGTACCGTATATAACCTCAGTTAAATTTGTTCCAGTTTTAGTGTGTAACAATTAAAGGCTGTGGAAGAGTTAAAGTGGTGGGACGGAATAGTTCTGCAAGGCATTTTAGCGGAGAATTGGGAAATAAGTTTACGTCCCTAGACAACCGCTCATTTTACAGCATGGAGAGAAAGCACCAGTACAGAATGGGGTCATCAGCTATTGAGGTCCCTAATGTACAGTATACAGCTACAGTATTATTGTACCAGATAAAAACATACTGTAGCCGCATCTAAAATTTGTCGGTGTGTTTTTGTCCAGATAACAACGTAGAACATAATTAGCAGTTGAATATACTGTACTTCCCTTTAACTGAGATCACCCTTGTCATAATAAATATTCATGTTGCCTTTTATAACATGGCTAGTTATTTGATCTACCTAGCAAAGCCAGGCAGTGTCCAGTATACTACACAGGACATAACTACTACTTGGCTTATCAGTAGTTCCCCCACTGATTCTAAAAGATGCATTAGTCAATATTTTTTCGTTTCTTTCTAGTGCAAATAATAAGGACAATATATGTACTGTAGTATGTTGCTGGAAAAAAAAAACAGACTGGAAACCTGCCTTTTGGTTCAAGACATGTGTTTGTATTTGGATTGGCCATTTTATACACATGCTCCCTAAAACCCTTTAGCTTTTAAATCAAGCATAAATCATAAAGAGGAGACGTTCCATGTTTATGGGGTTGTAACTTGAATTTCAAGCAGTTGAATGTCTGTGTGCATTTGGAAGTGATATCAATCATTGCTAATGTTTTCACCATGTGTTTGGTGCTTCGTGTACATGAGTAAAAAGGGGGCTCAAGGAGGATATTAATTACCTTCACAAATTTAACAATGAGATACCTACTGTATTTCTTCACCAATCGTACCTAGCGTAACGTTATGTATCATCCTCCACCTATAATCTCAGCACTGTAACTTACTGCTCAGTGCTTGCGACCCCTGCTGGTCTCCTTTTCTCTTCCTCCTTTGTTTTCCTGCTTGTCTTCCTCTGTTTCATCGAGCCGCTGTCCGACTTGGTGCTGGGTTCTTCAGCTAAACCTGGAACAAGAAAAAAGGGTCAAACAAGCTGACTACGCATACTGTACACATACATAACTGTATGCAGCCTTTATTTAGCATCTTCAAACAAAAATGTTGGAGGGCTTATAATTTAATCAAACTAAAGCTAAAAAGGTAGTCTGGTTTAAAAAAAAAAATAGTCCTGACTGTTAGCCCAGGATGCAAACGCTTAATACTGCAAGGACACACCCACACATATTCAAAGAGAGCTCACCCAGGAGTTCTTTCCTTGTTCGGCTGGCGATCTCTTTGATCTCCATGCGAGACAGTGAGAGAGAGGGTGTGGTCGAGATCACGGAGGCGGGGCCAATCACACCAGGTGCTGCACCCATCAGCATCTTACTGACTAATGGAGACTTAAGTGGCCTCTCTATGCTTCGCCCTACTAGGTTACAGAGTGGAATCTTATAGATGTGTTTGGACGGAGCTTCGCCTGTAAAAGAGACAAAGACATTGTCATTCCCTTTTCACTGGTAAGGTAAATGTGTTAAAAATTCAGTCCATTCTTTTCCATTGTTAGACTGGCTTCCTGCTTCGACAAGCTTTTATCCAGTGCTTTCTCACAGAGATTGTTGGTTAAAGTTTAACGTAAACCTATCTCTTCATTAAACATATAATCCATCCTCATTCTTCCTCAAACCCTACAGCTTGACCACAGCTGCAGTATACAGATATTTAATGCTAATTTAATTCCTAATCTTCTCATGGTTCATCAAATTGTAAAATACATGACACTACAGTACCACTAGAGGTCGCCACTAGATAAGTTTTCTTTGGGAAGTCAACTAATGTGCGCTATACTGGTGTGTTAAAAAAAAAAAAAGAAAGAAAATGAACCAAATAAAAAAATATATAATAATAACAATCTTTATCATATTCACTGAAAATTATCAGCTTGACCTGCACACATTAGTGTACAGCTACAGTGACACATCACGAATATTTCTACTTCTACTAATACTGTACGAGTCAAAGAAATATAAGCATGCAAAGGTGCACATTCATGAGTTCACGACACAAATCAAGCCAACAAAAAGGGCTTGATTCATCCTAAAGAGAAAAAAAATGATCAGGAAGAGATCATGACCTTAGTCTTAAACAGTCAGCTCCAGAACTTCCTATGAACCCATATCATACAGTATCGACTGTTAAGGCAGTAATGTAAAACAGCCAGAGCTGAATTTGCATGGATAACATACTGTAAGTGTATTTTATTAAACACATAATCCATCCTCTTAGTTAAGAGGATGATTAGGCCGATATTGTTCCAGGGAACATGCTGGGAGATTTGGTATTTTCATATAATTTTCAGTCTAATCCCACAGTGACTCTGTGTGCTTGCCGTAATCGAATGATTTCTGATTCAGGTACACATGTAAATGCAAAGTCTTCCTAAATCATTAAAAAATCTTTTCTTTTTTTTTTTTATCTTTTCTTTTTTTCACTGATTTGTAATAATGGTGCCACTAATTCTGGAGTTGACTGTAGGTTCTGGATGAGCATCAAAATGTGATCCACTTTCTGATGTAACATGATCTACACTATAAAAGGGTTTTAAATGTACATAATCAAAATCCTTACAGATAGAAAGTAATCAATCTCTAGGGCTTAACAGAGTTTTTGTGCTTTAAGCATTCAGGAAGTTTAGCAGATTTCTGACTACTGCACTATTCTTCTGCTGCAAAACTATGAACCATATCTTGATCCGCTTACTGCCATTTCTTCCTACATCAGGAATAATTCTAATACAAAATTTTCTTTGATTTTAATGAAACTGGACTAATATGTTATAATATCTTATAATATTTTATAATGGAGTTTGGGTGCTCATTAATATGCCATATAGAACCTTAAAATACCAAGGTCATGTGGAGATGCTCTTACATCTCTTAACACATGCACAGGCAAGGTAGAGTTCTTAGTAATGTAAAAAAATAAATAAATAAGAATGTCTAAAAATATACGACAATATAAAAAATATATATGTAAAATAAACGTTTAGACGAGTCAATATCGACAAAGCTTTAGTTTTTCCTGTTTTCATTTTCAATCAATCAATCAATCAGTCAGGCAGCCAGGTCATGATGGTCATATGTATCTGACATGATTATATACCTTATATGAATATTTCCACTATGAAATGTTTCCAGTCAGTTTAGTAATTTCAGTTTTGAAACTCAGTCATATATTGACCCAGTGCCGGAGTGAAGACATATGTTGTACACAATATACTGTATGTATATATACAACATATTCCTCTTGTATTTCTGCACCGTGGCAGAGATGTCAGTTGGTGACGGATTAAATTTACAGGATATGGGTTTTGACACAGCCCCTCTCTAACTACTTTGGGGTAGAGAGAGAGAGAGAGAGAGAGAGAGAGAGAGAGAGAGAGCTGCTCAAAGCCCAATCAGAACGTGGCTATGAATAATGAAGGCAGGACCATGGCACACCTCTATGGACTAGTGTGTTGGAGTGCGACTGTACAGTAAGTGAGGCATTATGGGTAACAAAGGCGAAAGCAGGAGTCCCTTCAGTACCTTCAGAATCTTTAGACATGTAGAGGGAAAGCTTGGTGCCGTAGGGGATCCGAATACAATCTGGACCAGGGGACGGAAAAAAGCATTACACCAACCCAACCCACATTCAAACTGAGAAAAAACTAAAATAACACCCATTAAAACACAACACGTACTCTCGCCACCACAGTGCTGACATGAGTGACATGAGTACATAAATAACGCGCTGTCCAGCGATGACAAATTCACAAACAAGTCACTTCATATATAAAGATTTTCCCATGATTGAGTCAACGAGATGAAAATGAATGAAATGAGTCATACCGTCTCCAAGGGGTGAGGGGAAAATGGGCAGCTCATAGCCTGTTGGAGTTTGAGGAGAACTCTGGGAACTGGTGTCTCTGGAGCTACAGTTGGAGGCAGAGTTTACTGGAGCTGAAGATATGAAGTAAATGTCAGACTAGAGGGGCAAAACAGGGGGAAAAAAAGAAAAGCCATTAAAGAAACTGCAGAGGAGATTGTTGACAGTTGCTGTTGATCGTTGATTACCTAATCCTGATGTCATGTGTCCATTGTAGTAATTAGTATTATGCAATATAATAAATGAACAAATAAATGAACTATGTGGTCATAATTCTTATATATTCCATCATAGTAATTAATACAAAGTCTGACACTACCACTAGAATACTGATTCTAGTGTGACTATTTTACACATCAGAAACCCATATATTGTTACAGAAGTTGGTTGCAGACATGGCATAAGTGCAGATGAAAACTTCAATCAATACACAGTCAAGAAATAAACAAAACTGCAAACCAAAGCTGACTACCAAAAGAAATGAAAACAGGACGGTAAACAGTATAAAAACAGATGCAAGACGTCAAAGGTCCCTCCTGTAACCTAAAAGAAATAGCTTTCTTCAAAGTCACTGTTGAGATGTACAAAGTGGTCAGCACTAGTACTTAAACCTGTTTAAGATGCTGTAGGTTGTGATCTTCAACACCACCCATGTGCTCATTTGTATTGCTTAATGCATTCTGGCTCTGTGGCTTTACTGACGTTGCAGTGCTCTATGTTCCATGACAGAGGTCTCACTGGATTTCTCCATGTTTCTTGCCATTGTAACAACAGACCAGCAACTTGGAGCAGAACCTCAGAGGTTCTCCAGGGGAACTTCATCAGCTTTATTAAGTCCTTCATTGGCCTGAGTGGAACATCATGCACACAATTTTGTCAGAGCATCAGAGCTCCCATATCCTTTCTGTTATTAAATCAATGAGTGCAGGCGAAGTAAAGGTGCTAATCTTTAGGCACTTTAGCTTGTTATGCAAGACCAAGAATACACTGGGTCCCCGAATCAACCCAGAAAACAGAGTAGGATTCACCATATGGCTCGGTGTGATACATGCAACTACTGGATGAGGCAAGGATCGATAGCTTGCAACCAAAATTGATTGTTTATACAGTAGCTCTTATTAATTGTTTAAATCCATATCAGCCAAGACCTTTTGTCTTGGAACAATAATTTCTGTATATACAATACTGTGCAAAAGTCTCAAGCAACCAATAATTCCTTACTTTTATGCTTCTAAAGAGTCAGACTTTTTTGTAATTGTGATGTAGTTTTGGGGAATAGTTCTTTTGGCTCCTATTTTTTGGCAGTTTGGTCCCCGTACCTGTCCAGTTTCAGAGGTATGTGCTTTGTTAAGCCTCACAGTGACTTATGAATCATTCAAGAATAAAAATAAATCTAACTGAAGCCATGAACCAGAAGACGATGACAAATGATCAGGCCGGTGACGAGTATACTGGTGATGCTGAATCCTGAATGGTTTTAACAGACGGGGAAAATGAGGTTGCTGCTGAGGTTCTTACAAAAACAACCTATTTTTTTTTTTCATCTTTCAGAACCTTGCCACCTATTGCAGTAAATCATTTGTTTCAAATGCTATCATCTACATCATTTCATTTCATTTAATACTGTAAGTTACTTAATGTATACACAGATGCACAGCTTTATTCTGATGGTCACTAAACAGCTCTGTGACAAATTCCACTAAATATGTGACACTGCACATACTGTTCTTCAGTTAGACCCTTTATTATTTCATCATTATCATCAGGAGACTAAGTGCACAAGGCAGGGTACACCCTGGACAGTGTTATTCGCAGTATTATACCACCATCTACTGAAAATGCAGTGATGCATCATTCTGTAACATTTTTAAGCCTGAAGACTTGAAAAACATTTTTTATGGTCACTATTGTGAATTAAATGGGTTCCTGAATTTTAGTGTGTAGACTGTATTAACAAATGAAGAACATTAAAAAGTGATTTTCATACTTAAAAAAAAAATATATATATATATATATATATTTTTTTTTTTTATTTTTTTTTTAAGTATGAAAATAAAAAATAAATAAAAAAAAATAAAATAAAAAAAATAAAATAAAAATGGCATAATGGAGATCATATATATATATATATATATATGATCTCCATTATGCCATTTTTAAGGGCACACTAGTAAATTCTGAACTGATAAACCAAATAGTAATCCAAATTTGTATAATTTATCCTACTTGTGATTTTTTTCTTTTTTTATTCGAATACTCATTTTGAGTTACATGTAGTTTATTGCTAGTACACTCACCCTGGATGCAATCAGATGAAGCTCTGGGACCACAGCAGTGTAAACCAGGTTTCCATTGACCACCAGTCGGATCTCTATGGAGTCAGTGGTGAAGGCCAGAATGTAGGGGAATGCACACACTGTAAAGGAAAATGAAGAAGTGATATGCGAAAAAGTTGACAAAATCTTTCTGATACCCCAGCAATTTTGCACTCATTTTTTAAGTGATTTCTTTTAATAAATAACCAAAAGCTTCCTGCTCTTTGATATCACCAGCTGTGTAATACAGACTACTCGTTTCTCTTGTACCGTTTTGTGCTTCATGTCATGCAGAGTCATACTGTATAACGACATAATATTAAAGAGACTATATTTTGTCAACTGGTGCATAGTCTCTTACTTTCTTCGGTATTGGGCTGTTTCTATTTTCCAAGCCTCCTTCACAACAGGGAATTGAAGGAACAGTAACAGGAAAATAGAAACAGAGTAAGTAATAGAAATCAGTACATTAGTGGTTTGAGACATGTAGGACTGGATGAAACTACTGAAAGAACGTCTATAGTTATACGTTTGTGCACAATCCTTGGTAAGGTAAATATGATCACAAGAGATTTTGAATGGAGATGAGCTGTAGGACATGATGGTCATGTTTGTAGGTCACCTTGTATTCTGGCATTTGTAGTTGGAGTCTGGCATAGACTGGTACATACTGTATATGTGTAGTGTATAACACTACACATATACAGTACTGTACAGTACATAAAAGCCCCACAAATATCAACCAAGCTCAACCATGAAAGCTTTAAAAAAAAAAAAAAAGGTAAAACTGTAATAAAATTGAATAACTTACCGATACCATTAGGCATTTGATTCCAGCTGAAGTGAAAGTCAGAAGAGTTGGGCTGAATCATGGGTGTGGCACCATTAAATGGACACACCTTCTTATAGGCACAGAAATCTACAAGAAAAATGTTTGAAAGTCTTCCTTACTGTATTAGTCATATACATCAATGAGAAATGGGACAAGTGTTACGTGAAAGATCTAATTGTCTATTATATGGTATAATAATACAATATATTGCTGCTGTGTGTAGTTCTAGTTATAATTATTACACTGCATATGTGGTTTAGTTCGGCAAACATAGCTTTAATCCTTTTTTTTAAACACCTGATATGGTGAACATTATCTTGAGATTCCTGTATTATTATTATTGTTATTATTACTGATAAATGATCATGGCAGATTTTTACAGACACTGACTGTTATAGCAGAGCAGTAACCCAGCCTCGCCATCTTCATACACGTCTATAGCCGCAACAAAATTGACCTGCAAACAGACATATGAACAATCAGCTATGTGCCACACACACTGATCAGTCATAACAATAAAAGCACTACCATATGAATGCCAATCATGGGGTGTGATTCAGTATATCAGGCATCAGGTGAACAGACGGTTCTCGAAGGGAATGTGAAAAAGCTGGGTTAGAGCATCTCCAAAATGGCAGGTCTTCCTGGATGGTTCTGATATACTGTACTGTGGTTAGGCCTACTGTATCAAAAGTAATCCAAGTATAGACAACCAGTGAACTGGTGACTGAGTGATGAGCGTCCGAGGCTCATTAATTCCCATGGAAGGCCAAAAGTCGCTTCTCTGTTCGGGCCAAACCCACAGAAAACTTTCTCACCAAATATTGCTGAGAATAGAGTAGCACTATTTGCTGAGAAAGTTATTTCTGGCTGTGATAGGAAGGTGTTAGCACCCACAGTGCATCGCAGCTTGCTGTGTATGCGGCTGCGTAGCCACAGCCTGGTCAGAGGCCCCATGCTGACTGACTCGTGTCCACTGCTGAAAGCATGTATACATCAGAACTTGACCACAAAGCAATGGAAGAAGGTGGCCTGGTTTGATGGATCACATTTTATTTGAAATCATGTGGATGGCCAGGTGCGTGTCCCTCACTTACTTGGGCTTTAGGATGTTCAATGGAAGAAAAATCTGCTGGCAAAGGCAAAAACGCAATAATTGTTGCAGAGCAAGTTTTCACTGATTTCGCTGCAGTGTGCTCCTAAAGCATGTCTTGATGGTACAAAGTTGGGTTTGGTGACACAAGAGTTATCCATGCAATATTAGTCAGATGGTTTTATTGTTATGGCTGACTGAGGTATATAGGTGTATATACACGTTGTACTGACCCGGTTGGCATCCACATGGTGCAGCCGGTAGGCATCCCCTGTGCTCTCATTGATCAGGTCAAACTGGTGCTTGTATGCCACACAGATCATATGATCATTCTCTCCTGTTGGACCATCGACCAGTGCCATGACGACTGGAGAATCACATAAGCAGATCTCCTGTATAACACAAACAGACGGGGATCACACTCTTATCAGATGAGTCGAATTGAAGATCTAGCTGGACTTTCACTAACATGCAGCTCTACAGCCCTATTTCATCTTCACATACCAGACCCTTAGTATTAGATATGCCATGCAGCCGGTGCTTAAATCATCTGGAAGCCGAAAACCTCATAAATAAACCCCGGATTTCTGTTCAAGGTCGGATCACCCAATTTCGGCAATCAATCACAGGGGTAACACAAAGCTAGCACCGACCTGGCATAAACTTACAAATGCTTCCAGGGAAGGAAGGCTGTATGGAACTTACATTTTTGGAAGGTCTCGGCACATTTGTGCATGCGCACAAAAAGGGGGATTTGTTTGTAGGTTATCTGGTTATCTGTACACATTAAAGCACACTACAGTACATTAGGGTACATTCTCATCCTCTCCTACCCGGATGTACTGGAACTCCTCAACTGGAGAATCACTCGCTCCCATGCTTGTGCTGACACAGCTGAGGCAGTCAAGACGAGGGTGTTTCCTTGTTATAAGGAGCAGCTTGTTCCTAATCGCTGCCACAATGCGTAGCTCCACTCCATGGTGTGTGTTTATAGAATACAGATGGCAGCCTAGAACGACAGAACCAACACAAAAATGTGTATTAAAAAAAAAATCCACAATTATGTTTTTTTTTCCAACAGACAAACATTAATGATTTACAATTAATGCCATATAATTGCATTTTTAGGTCATTAGTAAATGACTTTTTTGGGCTCGGTATGAATTCTGATGTGTTCGTCAGCATCCTTAATGCTTAAAAAATTCGGCAGCCCAATCCAGACAATAATGCTTCGTTATCAAGTCTTTTTTTGATTTTTAAGCATTTATGAAGTAATTATTGGTTTTTATTGCCTTACCTATTCGGAGGCATTCGGCAGCCAAAATGCCTCTTATTAAATGTACAGCAGCAAAATTAATGATAATTAAGTGATCTGCAAATAGCGATGATTAAATACGATTGAAAGGTATATTACATATTAAAGTCAGATGCAAAATAAAAATGGGTTTGATGACAAATTTACCGTCTAATTTTTATTCCTAAACGGCTCCCGCATACACTCGTATTGCTGAAGCTCAGAATCAAGTCACAAAATGAAAACAGAAATCAAAAATCTACGGAATAATAATAATAATGACAGCACTGCTACTACTACTACTACTAATATCTGGAAGTTGAGTCATGGAAACTCGACTTCTTCTTAGTTTAGCAGAAACATCCAAGTAGCTTCTTCGGCTACTTGGAAAGATCCTCGTATTTTTTGAATCCTCCAAGGTCAAATGGTCATCCCCTATCTATCCCGTATATTTCTCTTCACTTGGAGAGAACAAGGTGGAGCCACATGACGTTGTGCTTCAGCTACAGTAAACCTGTGTATGTGGGAGACTGTATAGGTGGGACATATGTCTATAGACATGGCGTCTATCCGGCCTGGGGACTATTACTGAGGTGTTAACAGTATGACCTCATATCGTTCCGATAATGGAACGATATGAGGTCATACTGTTAACACCTGCGTAATAGTTCGTAATAGTCAGTAGCGTTGTTTTAATTTCGCTTTGTGTCAGTAGTGACAATTCAGTTTCATTAGCATTTATTTAGAGCTTGGTAGAACGTTGTTAAATTCCTAAACGGCTTGCTATTGAAACGTTATAACGATAACACGTACTTATTGATCGTATCAAAATGAGCCGTAGAGATGTTTTCATTTCCTTACGAATTCGTTTAAACTGGTAACGGCTTAATGTGGGGTTGCCATGCTCGAAAAATTTAAAAAAAAAAATTAAATCAGGAGATGCCAGGAGAGCTTGGTAGCAACTTCGGCTTAGTGGAACGGGGCTAATAGATCTTGAGCTTTCCCTGTGTTTAGCTTTAGTAGACCTTCTCCCCTTTTTCCCCTCACTCCCTCCTTTAAACCCATTTCGTTCCGTCAGACCTCGCCTCGTGTCTGTGTCTGTGTCTGTGGTGGCGTCCGTGCATCAGACCCGTTACAGATATTAAGATAACTTATGAGAATAAAGTTTTCCCATTGAGAACATTCTTCACAGACTGACTCTACAAACTAATTGTAAAAATCAAGTCTCTTATACCCTTGGTTTTCTCCAGTTTATTCTCTCTGCTGTCACACTTGGTGCGCACAAGTTGTCGCTCCTCTATCCCTCTTTTCAGAGCACTCAGTTTGTACACATAGAGACGGGCGTCCTTCCCTGAAATACAATCAACACAACATACATGAGTCATTGATATGAGAAACTGATGGGAAGTTATAACATTTAATATTGTATCAGTGGCACGACATGATGTTGTCTTCATTTGATGTTGATTGTAGAAGAGACACTGCTGTCATGTTTTGAGCCGAACACAGCCGGGCGTTAAATCAATGCACAGCAGTTCCTCATTACAGAAAGCTGAATTTATTTGTATTCAGTCTGTGGCACAGTCCTGTTGATTATTACTTCATAGTTAACATGCCAAAACAAGTGCTTAGCACCTAGTCACATTTTATGCTCTCTATACAGTAAATTTGTGCTTAGAAATTAAGCGTATATAACTTATACACAACAAAGAAAGTACTAGTTCTTGTCTTGCTCAAATTCCTTATTTATTGACCAGCAAATCTAGTATTTCTACTCGTATTTCTCTAATGAGCTTCGGATCGAGATAATGCATTAAATCTTTGTGTGGACGTGTGTAGGAAAAGTTACATTGTGCTGTTTTCACAGGTGTTAAGTTGCTCATTAGGACAGAAGATTTCCCTGCTTCACACGCACCGCTTGCTTTCGGTGCTCTCTATTACTTTTCTATCTGTTACACGGAACTATAACAGAGGATCCAGCTGATTTTAGTTTTCAGATCTATTCTAATGAGCATGTCTCTTTAACCCAGGCTGCCCCGTACCACTTATAGTACATCCGGAGAAAACAGGGACCGTTTAACCATACATGTTCAAGCCAGTTAATAATGGCAGTTCTCTACTGTATGCTGGATAGAGTTGATTTTTTCATTCGATTTTCATTTCAGCAGCAATAGAGAGGGGATAAACAACATCATCCCCATGGTTAGTAAAAGTGAAGCTTTGATACATTCTTGCAAAGAGCAGGTACACATTAATTAAAGAATTATTTATTCATTTATTACATTATTTATTTAATTAATATTAATTAATTAAAGAATAATTTAAATAATTTATGTATTAAAATCAATTACTCATCATAAAACGGTGATGCAGTTAGGTTTTGTGCGATTGTAAATCCTCTTTTAACAAACACACACACACACACACACACACACACACACACGCACACACACACACACACACACACACCTTTGTCAGCTCTCATAATGAGGAGATCCTGAGGTTCAAGAACATGCATCTGCTTGACAGACAGAGTCTTGTCAATCACTTGAACCGGAGGCAGGGATGGAGAGTCTTCCATGCCATGAAAAATAACATCAGATATTCAACACTTAAGACAACAAAAACTAAATGATTTCAATAATAATAATAATAATAATAATAATAATAATAATAATAATATCATCCTGTATAACTTATTATTAGAAATGATCCTGCGTTTCAGCCACATTATGATCATAAACAATCTATATTTCAGTAAGTACTAAATAAACTATAATTTCTTATTTGTTACAGTTAATTAGAGGTTAAATGTGTAGCTTATATTTCAGCTGTACTGATAATATCTTACCTGCACTGGATAGCAAGGGATCTGAGGCTACAAAAAACAAGAAGCAAGATTAATTAAACATATGCCATACTACATTATGTATCAGGTTGCCAATGGATTATTCAACAGGTATAATTTTACTTTCAAACAATGTGACCTGTACAGCTCCCCAAAAAAATCGACATATATTTTAATATAAAAAAATATAATGACATTCTTTTTATATTTCCTGATCTAAGCAACAGTTCTTTGTTGAATTACGCTTTTGTAAGTTGTGTAGGTCAAGTGTCTGTAGGGTTGTGTTTGTGAAGTATAGTATTTAGAGATATAATTATATTTTCAACAGATCATGTTACATGCTAATCCCGCCCTTGGAGTAACCTTGATAGCTGGTGATGTGTGGGTTATTCTTATGAATGTGTAAATGTGTGACATGTTACATTTTCAGCATGTGAACCACTAGTGACTGATAATGACATAGTCTTACCCTCTAACAGCATGACCCCGGCTGACTCTGTGGCTACCAGTAACGACTGCCCCCACGAATCTCCACAGACGATTTCATGTGCAAAGCTACTGCAGAAAGACTGAGATTCCCATGGCTGAAAAGAAAGGACAATGCTCTAATGTAATACTAGTACAGTGGAACCTTGGATTACGAGCATAATTTGTTCAGGAAGTGGGCTCGTATTCCAAAAACACTCGTAAAACCCCAAAAAATTTTCCCATAAGAAATAATGAAAACTCTAATTATTCGTTCTATAGCCCAAAACAATAAATACATAAAAATAATTAATACAATATATAAAGTAAAAATAAAACAAATTAACCTTGACTTAACATTTAAAAAAAAGTAAAAATAAATCCAGACAGATAAGTGTTTCCGTGTGTATTTGTATGTGTGTGTGTGTGTGTGTGTGTGTGTGTGTGTGTGTGTGTGTGTGTGTGTGTGTGTGTGTGTGTGTGGAATTAGCCCCTCGCCTCGTCTTAAACAGTAAAACTCCTTCTCCCTCCCCCCACCTCTCTTTTTAAGTTTCACAACTAACATACACAATCCAAAGACTGTTTTAACGGGGGAAAAAAAAGAAATTTCTCTAATGACACTCTCGTGAGCATACTAACGGAATCACTGCTGTAAAGTAAAAAAAATTTAATCACAAATGAACCAGCACCTTATCTTTGAAAAGAATCGCGACAGAGCTGAGTTTTCTGTGTAAATAAAGCGCGTGTCCAGCCGGGGAGAGTGTGTGTGTGTGTGTGTGTGTGTGTGTGTGTGTGTGTGTGTGTGTGTGTGTGTGTGTGTGTGTCGGTGTCCAATTACGCGCGCGCGTGCGCACAGAAGGGAGAGGGAGATGTTGATTATACCAGTAAGAGATGAGCACTAAGACGCAGCAAGGGAGACGGTTACCCATAATTCCCGCAGCGCAAGAGAGAGAAAAATCATTGGCTCAGTTGTGATCACTTACCGCTCGGTGTCAAAATAAGAGTCGCATACGTGATACATGATACTCGGCATTCGTAAACTAATACTTGCTCGGTTTCCAATTATAATTTGATTAAAAATCTTTGCTCGGTTTGCGGAACACTCGTAAACCACGCTACTCGCAATCTGAGGTTCTACTGTACTAGTGCTTAATTTGATTAGATTAGATTCAACTTTATTGTCATTAGCACTATTCGGACAGGACTAGTTTTACTGGGGGACGTTTGAGTTAGAATTTTTTTCAGCCGACATCTGTCATTTCATGTATGGATTCGGATGGGCCTAACATCTCCATGTTTGTTACGGAGGTAGTCGTGTTGGTGTTTTACATGTGGGCGTTGCACAAGACCACGTGTTGAGGATGAGGATTTCTACTTGATCGTAGAAAGCAGAAACTCGAATACCGGCACGCTAGAGATTGTACAGTAGTTCATGTTGACCAAAACATACAAAAAAACGCGTTTAGGAAAAAAACATTTCCGGCAAACACAGACATTCGCATTCGGACGGGATTAGATTTCTCAGAGGACCGCCGAGTTTGCTGAAAAACAGTAGGTCATTTGCTCTGGAATTTTAACAGAGGTCGTGTGAGAAAAAGACAGACATGGCAGATTCAGGCGGGATTAAAATCACAAAGTACCTCTGTGAAACAGAAATTTCTCTAACGTCCCCCAGTAAAACTAGTCCCGTCTGAATAGTGCTATAGTGTAACGTAGGTAACCTAGGTAGACAGCATATGTTACAAGCTAGTGAACAAGGCATACTGTAAGTGTTGAAGGAGAATTTACACTGTCATACATTTTCTCACCTCTTTCCTGCAAAGTCCAGTGTTGACTAAACTAGTAGGAGCATCTCCTCTGACTATGGTCTTCAACTTTAACGCCTAGAAGGACAACCACATAAGCACAAAAAATGCCATGAATGCAGTTTAATGAATGTTTTCACAAAGCTAGTTAATGTTTGTTTTTTGAAATGGTTTCCGAGTTATCCAAATGATAAATGATTTATAATAATTCATAAATTTTAAATGCAGGAGTGCTTTAAAGCTATGTGGTACTGTTTTTAGTGTGTGCATGTTAACAAGTCCTTGTTAGATGTCTAGGTACATGTGTATATGCGTTACCTGCCCTATCCGGACAAACTCAGCCTGGCGGGCCTCCTCTTTCTTTCGGGCAGACTTAGGTGATTCAGGCAGCACGTCACTGAAGGAGCGACGGTTTAACATGTTCTGTGGAGAAAAGGGAACCTACAGGAGCAGTAACACAAACACACACACGCACACACACACACACACACACACACACACACACACACACACACACACACACACACACACACAGAAGGTCTTAGAGAAGGACCCAAAGTAAGAAAAGCAGAAATCCAGAACAAGGCAGGAGAAGGAAGGCAGTAGGCATAAGAGCAGAGCAGAGCCGGTACTGAGAGCTGTTGGGCAACAGCATTTAAACTTTAACAAAGTTAAAACCCATAAACATCAGGCAGGAGAAGCAATGGACAAAACCTAGGCTAGCAGTACTATAGGTATTTAGAATTGTTGCCATTTATTAGATAGGAGGCATTTAATATCTATCTATGTATCAGTACAGTACAGACCAGAAGTTTGGACACACTTTCTCATTCAAAGAGTTTTCTTTATTGTGTTCTTTGTTGTGTTCTTTAGCCCAAACGGGTCTCTTCTGCTTGTTGCCTGTCCTTAGCAGTGGTTTCCTAGCAGATATTCTACCATGAAGGCCTGATTCACACAGTCTCCTCTTAACAGTTGTTCTAGAGACGTGTCTGCTGCTAGAACTCTGTGTGGCATTGACCTGCTATCTGATCTGAGCTGCTGTTAACCTGCGATTTCTGAGGCTGGTGACTGGGATGAACTTATCCTCCGCAGCAGAGGTGACTCTTGGTCTTCCTTTCCTGGGACGGTCCGCATGTGAGCCAGTTTCTTTGTAGCGCTTGATGGTTTTTGTGACTGCACTTGGGGACACTTTCAAAGTTTTCCCAAGTTTTCAGACTGACTGACCTTCATTTCTTAAAGTAATGATGGCCACTCGTTTTTCTTTACTTAGCTGCTTTTTCTTGCCGTAATACAAATTCAACCTCTTTGAATGAGAAGGTGTGTCCAAACTTTTGGTCTGTACTATATATATATATAAATATCTGTTGAATCAAAAAGTACAAAATACAAATCAGTACAATGTAATTTAGGTACTAAAATACTAGTAATACTTAGGTGCTGTGAGTTGCGGGATGGGACCTGCACGGATCAGACTTTTTCTTAAAGTACATTCTGTAGATGCTCATTTCAACTGAGAACTGGGGAGGCCGGATCAACAACCTTGAGTTCTTTGTATGCTAATCCGCCTTACATGGCAGCCTGGAATTCACTGGGTGTCCAGATACTTTTCTATTCTGTCCAGCATTTCTTGTGCTACATTGGCTTCTCAGTGGGATGGTTGGGCCTTGAGTGTCCTGGATCCTTTCACCAGTTTATTGGTACATAATAGATAATCTATGTTATTCTCTATTATCTCTCTCTCTCTCTCTCTCTCTCTCTCTCTCTATAATTATATATATAAATATATAATTATTTTTTTTGTGCTACTGACACCTTTTGTAGTGGAAAATTTAGGTGCAAGAATGATCAAGCAAGTGTCAGAGGAAGAGTGAGAGAAAGGTGACACTCTGCAGGCAAGGAGGCAAGATAATGAGGAGTTACTGTATGAAAAAAAAAAACAAGGCTGCTCTGCCCTAAGAACAGGATACAGAGAAAGAGAAGTGTTAATTAGTTGATAATTAGTGTATGTACCTTGTGCAGGTCTGGCATGAGGTCTTGATACAAAGATCTAATCAGCATGTCAAGGGTCCGCTGACGTTTCTGAGCAAACGTCGGGGTCTCAAGAGTGGCTTTCTCTCCGTTTATTACTGAGAGATGACAAGTAAGTGTGAATCAGAGCCAGAAATACTGAGAAACAGCCATGACAGACATTAAAGGAAACTTCCAGGCTGAAAGACCTAATATGCTTATTCTGAAATGTGCTTAGTCATTCAGCTGCGAATTTATAATGCTTGCTGTCACTTCTACTTTAATATTTATAAATTTTGTTTGTAACACTTATGCTAACATAAAATACATAAAGATATCTAAAAAAAATAATAAAAAGTAATAATACGAAAAACTAACATTTGACTAGTAAAAAGTCCCTGAACTCCTGATGGTCTGTAAATACTGGCGGTGAGGGAAGAGGAGGTCCGAACAACGGCACGCTCTCTTCTGAGAAAATCTTCAACCTGCAAAATATTAATATTTTAGTATTTCATTTCATGGTTCCTTAACCTTGGGGTCAAAACACCACCCAGGGTCGCCTGAGCTAGTGATTTTCACAAATTGTTCATCTGAACTTCTATATAGATAAACTCATTCATTACCCTGCATGTGCAGAAATTAATTTGCAATTTATATTGTATTTTTAAAAATCCCACTAACCAAACAAATATTGATTATAAATATAATATCTCATTTCATTAACCCACCTATATGTGTCATTCTGACTGTTGTATCTAACTAAGGCAAAAATATCTGCCAAGTGAGTTAAGGACACACACACTTTTGTAATATGCAGAAACATAAAATTTTCTGCTCTACATATACTCAATTTGTCTAAATTGGTTGTTTTGTGTAAAAGGATACGTGTAAAATGAGAGCGGATCATGGAGGGCTTAAATGATGGTGAGGCATCATCTCCTTCCTGGAATACGATGGTGACAATGTCATTCCCGATATGTCTCTTTCTCTCCACCTAAACAGATAGAAAGCAGAAATACATCCCCTTAAAAAGAAAACACATGTATACCAAAATATTTCATTCAGTGCCTGTATTGTGTACACTATTTTGGTTTACAATTTTGGTTCTGACTGTTGCTTATAAACAATCCAATGTTGAAGAATGAAGGATGTACTGTATAGAGTATGAAAAATCACAATTAGTTGTTCTAACTTTTAATTACTATGCCTTCTAAAGGCTATTGATCTCAGGACTAATATTGGAGTAAGCCACAAAAATACAAATCTTATATGAGATATAAAACACTGATCAGACATAACATTACGACCACTGATCACCAAATTGATGACAAGAACATGGTGATTATGGGGAGCTGCTGTGGTGTATGGCACCATGATGTCTGAGGATGCTTTGGGTGCTATGGGTTGCACTGTGGGCTCTCCTTGGATCAAAGGGTGCATCTCATGTGCTTTTTGCCTGCTGGGCCCAGTGCATTGTGAGCTTTAATTACATATATTTAATATTTAGATATTTAAAAAATTTGTTACCATTAATCTGTACCAACTATACCAAATTCTGTGGACCTTCTGCAAAAAGTCTTAAAAGTGCCAATTAAAAATTCTCCGTTATATAAGTATTCAGGTCATTGGCTAGGGCACTCCGAACAGAGCTTGTGTGCATGCTGTTTGCTTTAATTATATTGTTATAATTTTAGACTTTGACTCAAGTCCACCTGTGGCATTTGCAACTCATTGAACATGATATACAATAAAAAGGCACATATACAGTACATGAGCATATATGGCCTCACAATTCACAGCTCAAAAACCAAGTCCAAGAAACTTCCCTTTTGAAATCAATCTGTGTTAAGGCATAGATCTGGGCAAGGGTATAAAACCATTTCTAATGCTTTAAATGTTCACAGAAGCACAGTCAGATCCACTATTGTAACACTGAAGAAGTCCAGAACCACCAGGGTGCATCATAGAGCTGGCCATTCAGCCAAACTCAGTACTCATAGAGGTGACCATGAAAACAGTGGCTTCAGATATGGAGAGATGGGACAACTTGTGACAAATACTCATTCAGGCTTTTATGAACAGAAGGCACACCTGGAAAACACTTACAATTTCTCTATCACCATAAGGAACGGGTTTCTCTGATATGCTGGGGAAAATAAAAACTATTTGACTCAGTTCCAAATGCTACATCTGGCAAAAAACAGATGCTGCATATCAACTAGTTAATACCACTCCTATTGTGAATGACTGTTGTGCCAGTAACATGATACTGTATTACAGAGGCGTCTCAGCCACTTGGAGAGGAAGATTGGTCAGAATTAAAAGTAGGATGAGAAATATAGAAACTTCCTTGCGCCAAACTGGGGCAAAAGTTCATTGGAACAAGTCTCGCCAACATCCAGACCTAAACTCCGTAGAACATTTGTGGAAATATTTCAAGTTGGCAGTTCACAGACGTTCCCTTGCATGCTTTCAGAACTCACTCCATATCTGATAACTGGTCATTTAGACCTAGTCCACACTGTCACGTTAAAGACCGTGCATGCATAATTTTTTTGCAACCAACTGCTGTTTATCCCTGCTGTTTATTTATTTACACAAATGTTCTACGGAGTTAACCTGATCGTCATATTTACTGTGATATCAGTATCAATGATATGTCTGATGATGTGTTCTGTAATTTTACTGTAATATTAAATTTGTTTGTACAGTACCCATTAGTGACATTTGTGTGTCTCACGGTAGCATGGTCGAAAAAAAAAAGAATCTGTGTAAATATCATGAGTCAAACACCCAGTGCACATGCTCAGATTTTTTTCTTTTGTGCATAACGTGGAAAACAGACAACAAATTGCTCTTATGACTAACTAAAAAGGTCTTTAAAATAGAGTGTGCACCAATAATTAGAATTAAATAATGATGACATTGGTAAAATTACAGTATAATAATGGTAATAATTTATGGGATTGCAGGAAACTTGCTACAGTAAGTTACTTCTTATGTTACTAATGGTTTACATACTGTTCAGCTGCCAAATCTTAATGGGTGTAAATTCAACTTTCATGATGTGGCTCAATTTAATGGATACAACTGCAAGTTTTATATTATTATTATTATTATTATTATTATTATTATTATTATTATTATAATAAAAGACAACAAGCTATCAAAAGAAATGTTAGTAGGAGTATTAGGAATCACAGTTCAAGGGATGAATTGATAGATTTAGTGGATCCAGATGCGATAATGAATCTGTATCTAACATATCTTTAAATGGTTAACCTGTAGACAACATTGACTGTGCCCACCTTTACTTTGCTGCAGTCATGCCTGATCATTGTAATGTGTGTGCACGCGTGTTTGTGTAGTATGTGCTCTTTTCACAGTCATCTCGGGTAAATGCAGACCGACAGTCTGAGTTCAAGTGGTGCTCAGTAAAAGGGATGTAAGGCCTTGAGCAAGCGCAGGTGCTTTCAAAAGCGTGCTGTTGTGAACTCTGAAAGCTTTGAAAACTGCAAGTGGCTCAAGTGCTGTACTCATACTCTGATCTGATAAACAAAAAGAGAATAAGGCATAAAGGAAAAGTCTGAACTGATAACCAGTTGAAATAACCAAAGAGACAAGGTGAAAAAAGTAATGTGTTCTTAAGTGAGAGACAGGAAAAGCAAGACTCAGGCAAAGCAAGAGACAAACCTAACAGATGTTTTAAACCTGAAATTAATCATCCTTTTTTTAGGAGAATTGTAAACTCTATATGGTATTTGTTGGCTGTAATGTGATGCATAGTGGATATTTGTATTATGATACGAACAGCAGAATTCTGGACGGGTTGAAGTGTATGGTGTAGATTTTGTGGTAATCAGTGCGAGAGGTGATCAATGCATGTGCGAGAGTGGCAGCTGTTTGTAGGGTAAGGAATGGGGGAAGACAAAAATGTTATGGAGCTAGACGTAACATGTTCTGCAGATACTACTGATATGGGACTCAAATGACAAGGAGTGCTATTAAATGGTTTTGACCGGCAAAAATGGAGAAACAGTTGGACTTGGTAATAGATTTTGACACTATAAAAGGAACCTCTGTCTTATTGCTGTTTGAGAAAGTTGCATCAGGAATCAGGAGGGTGGATGAGCATAGTCAGGCTTTGTGAAGATTGCTCCAGTTGTGTATCATTGCTTGAGTTGTGTATCATCTGCCCAACAGTTGAAATCAGTGTTTCCCATACATTGAGTATACTTGGACGGACAGCCGAGGTATAATTTGCCTACGCCTTTTTTTGTGAGAGAACGGCGCCATCCGTGGTCAATTAATTAGTAGCAGGCAGTACACTAGCGAGACACATAGTATCACACGGTGAAATGATCTTCCTTATAAAACTCAGGAAGATTAAAAACACAGCACGGATCCGCAACACAGCACTGGTCAATGACCGACCAAAAGAAAAAACATGCTTACACAGAAGGCCTGCAAGTGTGTATTGACGAAGGAGGCTTACATCACACAGTGCATTTGGGAGGCTTGTACTTATTATTACTTTTAAAATGTGTACATTTTACTGCTACCAGAACATGGGAATGACATCACAAAACTCCAGAACTCACAAAATGCGCATATTATTATTATTATTATTATTATTATTATTATTACTTTTACTACTATTGTTTGTAATAAAGAAACAGAAACAATAAAAAACAATCATAAAAATTTGTCATCTTATGAATCTGTGTGTGTGCAATATAAATTCAACTCATCATATTGCCTAGGTTCTGCTGAAAAAAATCATAAGGATAACTCTACATTGCGTAATTCCCATATATATTTATTAAAACATAGTAATGCAAAAAAATTGATAAAATGCTCTGGTTTTAAAGCATACCTGCTCTGACAAACAGTGCCATCTCAAAAGAGTGTTTAATCTTTTAGTTTTTACTAGTAGATAGTGGGGAAGTTTTGAGGGTTGGATCTCTGAAATTAATAGAAATATCAAATAAATAAAAATATTGTGATACTGTGTTTATTGTTTGCTGTGTTTAGTAGACCGCTTTTTTTGCCAGCAGGTAATGCCGGCCCGCTCCATTGGCTACCACCGCAAGTATATTTCAGACCTGTGGGTAACACTAGAAATGTAGTATACTAAACTTTCTAAAGACATGGACAAGCAGGAGAATACAGATAAGGAATAGAAAGGGGCCAAGGACAGAACCTTGGGGAACACCACTGCTGACAGGAAAAGGCTTTTTTATTAATTGAACAAACATAAGTATGGTCAGAAGTATATGAGATAAACCAGGCAAGAGGAATGTCAGAGATGCCAAAAGAAGCTAACAATTTCATAAAATAGTGTGTGAGATAGTCATTAGTGACCCTCACCAAGGAAGAAGTACTACGTTTAGTTTAAAGAGTCATGAATAAAGTTTGAGATCAACATGAAATAACTCACCAGCAAAGTGAGCAGCAAGGGGATCTGATCATAAGCTCAAGACATGGAGCATTTAAAAAAAAAAGTACACTGTGCTCTGGGATGACAGCAAGTATTCTTATCGGTACTCAATTTGTATAAAAAAAAATGAAAATGTGTTTTTAATAAACTTGTTGGCTCCTGAGTGATGGAGCGGTAAAGTGCTTGCCACTATCACCCAGAGATTGCGAGTTCGGTTCCCGGCTGATGATATGAGCCTAGAGAACATATTGGCCATGCTCTCTCTGGGGAGGGATGGCACACTCACACTCGCACATCAATCATAGCAACACAAGCCAATCATGACGTCTGCGAGCTCATGCAAGTGGAATGGAGTGGATAGCTCTCTCCTCCAAGTGTGATAAGCTGCTCCCTTGCACTGTGGAAGCGAGAATACGCAAAGATGCAGCCGGTTGCGTTACATGCGTCAGAGGAATTTGCTTCACATGTTAGCTTACGCCTCCCCTGGGTGGTAGCTGTCTCTAATGTGAAGGTGCCCTAACAAGACGGATGGGAATTAAACATGACTACATAAAGGAGAAAATTGGGAAAATCTTCACTCATCGTCTAAACCGCTTTAACCATGTAGGGACAGGGTGTGGAGCCTATCCCAGGAGACTTGGGACAAGGTGGGGTAAACCCTGGACAGAGTGTCAATCCATCACACAGATACACGCACTCACACATTTTGGGAACATCAATTAGCCTAATCTGCATGTCTTTGGACTGTGGGAGAAAACCGGATTACGCGGAGGAAGCATCTTCCTCCAGAGAAGTGTCATGTAATTTTTCTGTACTGTACCATGTCCCTGGCAACATGCATGTTGTCAATAGGACTAAATCAGCTTAAACATCATCTTCTTTTAGAAGGCCCATCATTTAGGAAATTGCCTAAAAAAGCGTAGAGGAGCTATTGGCTTATGTCCATTTCAATTCACAAAACTTTTTGCCTTATACTATTACTGATCTAATCACCATCACAAACCTTACTGCCTACCTAGGTTTTTAAAAGCTCCATTTGAACTCACTTATTCTCATTCTCTTTCAATGCAAAATCTCGAGCAACCATTACCACACCACAACCGACCATGCACTCACTGTCAAAATCAGCCGTTCTGATTAATGACCTCATCCAACCTCATAAGCTAATGGATTCCTGGAACAGACGGCGCAAATTATTCTCATTCTTTACACCAGTCCGGCATGTTATTTAATATGACAGTAGACCCTGTGCTTTGACTCTATCTGTGAATCTCCTTACAGATTACTAGAGGAAGATGTCAAATACTTACAAATGAAATAGGTGCTATCATGGCGCCAGTGTTGTGGCTAACTCATTAGCCTCTTTCATCTTCCAAAAAGCTACAAATCTAATAATAAAGCTGATGTTGCTTGTAGCTGTGACTATGTACAGTATGACTCACACTTACGGAGACAGCAGAAAGACATAATGTCCTTACGATAATTTAAGGACAAAGTACAGGAGTATTAAAAGAGAGAGAGAGGGAGGAAAGAAGGTGATGTTCTGAGAGCACAAAATTAGACAAACCGCTGAGCTCTGTAGGTGAGTAATGATTCAGTGTCTAACAGAGAATACAAAATGTCCCTAGAGAGAGCACACCGAGACAGGCAGAAGAAAGTTAGAATAAACATCATTATGATGACCATGGTACTGGCCTTATTAGCCATTTAATCTACTCCCATATGTACTGGCTTCTCCACAATAAAAACTCTTTTGTCTCTTTTAAAATGCCCCATGAGTCTCACTGTAGTCATTTACAGGGTATGTGCTTTGACTGACTTGCTGATCTAATGTATCCGCTCTGACAAAAAAGACGCGCTAGTGTCTTATTATCATTTAAACAAGTGACCAATACTGTCTTTCAACTTAAAGTAGACCCTGGTAGTGACTACAGTCATTCACATCTTTATCGACTGCTATGCATTTGCTAGCCTCTAGCCAAGTTCCAGTTCAGGTTCCAGTTCAGGTTGATGTAGAAGCAGTCACTAAGAAGAGAAAGTGTTGCCGTAATGTTATCACATGCGTTTACTTGCTGAAAGTGCTGTCCGTGACTGGTTTTGAATCCGGTTTTTCAGTACTGCGGACACGTACTGACCTACGTTCACCCCTTTCATATTATACATATAGTTAAACGCCCTTTACTAAGCAACTGTTGTATAATAAACTTTATTCAGTGTTGTTATACCAACACTCTCTTCTCTCATTGGTCAGAAGGGCTTGACTTATTTTTTTTATGATGACCGATAAAATCCAAATTAGCGTTTTCTATTTATGGTACAACCTCATTTTCAGTTCAACAATGCAACACTAATAATTTAGTAAAATAAATAAAATGTGTTTTGTCGGTACAGTTTCCACACAGTGTCCTAGGATAATGGACATTTATGTTTTCACAAACTTAAATTTTTCACAAGCTAATATTTACAGCTGCTATAAGGTAAGTGATGTGGCGCTTTTTTTTAAAAAACGATGTTCCTTCACATTAAACATAAGAAACGCTCTTTTGTTTTCAACATATTGTCTTTCAGAGTTTTTCAAATGCTCTTATACAGGAGAAATAAAATCAATTTTGAAATGCTGTTATCAGAAAATAATTAGCTTTGCTGTGGAAACAGTAACTCCACTTTGTATCAGGCTGCATCATACCAACCTGCTGGTGATTTTTACCCTATAACAGGCACCCCGGATGGATTTATTCTTCACATATTAATATCGCCTTTTTTTGAAAAATCTTATACGTAGTTGTAGTAGTGCAATTGTAATAAGACCCACCTGTTGCTTATTCTCTTTAGAGTAAGGTAACATGGTAGATACATGGAACATGAGCTCATGACCCTGATATACTGTATAGATGGAGTTTATTCCTGTAGTGTCATCTAGCAAGAGAGAGAAAGCATAATTAGTTGTGTGACAGTCAGAAAAACTGCTTTCAGTTTGTTTCTCTGGAAATGTTATTTAATAAGCAAATAGGCATGCAAAAACTGTATATGTTATCATGCATACAGTAGGGTAGTTACTTTTAGTGTCCAGGCCTCCTCTATAACCAGCCCAGCCTTGCAGACAAATGGTGTCACCAAGCAAATTCAAAAACTTGTCAAAGTTCTCACTTCCTGACTCTAAGAAAAAAGTTTGGCAAGCTTGAAATTAAATGCATTACATCATCATCAGAAATATTACAAAAACAAGCCTGATTGGCAGTGATGTGTAAATAGGGCCTGATGGAATTCTATCAATTAATGTTTAAGCATCTGGACTGCAATGCAGTGCTTACCGTTACTAAACATTTCATCATCTGTCAACTGGCCATCTTTGGCATAGAGCACTCCAAATTTAAAGTTCACGCTACCCTAAAAGAGGACACAAACATGATTTAAATCAATATCATTATGTCCCTGAAATATGTATGTCCAGAATCCAAAAATTACCTCCTGCTCTTCCAGTACCAGCAGGTCCTGTGGAAATTAAACACAGTGATTGAAACTAATTTAATCTTCAGGTCAGTGCAAATGTAAAGGTATTCTCGCACAATCTCATCTAAAAATGTATCCCTCTTTTATGAAAAGGTCTCCTTCAACACCCGCATACAGAATGAAGCTCCTAGGTGAAGGGTGACAAGTGTGACTCACACCTTTTGGATCTCTGGGTTCAGGATCTCCCTAGGGCCCTTCTCAAAGCGCTCCATGTTCATAGCACTGCAGAGACAGAAGAAAAAGGAAGGAAATGTGACCAGTGCTGTTAGAGATGTGTGATAGATTTAGAAGTGTGGCGTTATTATGGTATGCCATGACAAGAAAACTAAGACTCAACAGCATTTACTGTATATTAAACAGAAGAAGAAAAAAAAACAGTTCAAATGTCTGGGTGCTAAACATTTCAATAAAATACAATATAAGATAAAAAAAAAACAAGCATAAACAAATTATCCATAAAAAAAACACACCCTGTTATTAAGAAAATCCTGTAATACTGCACTGAATTGTTCAGCTCATTCGACTATAACCCCTAACAGGTTACTGTCTGTGCAATGCTTCACATGTTTTCAACAAGACCACTGGCACTAAGCATGCCCCCTTCTGACACTATAATGGACTTTCCTTCCCTTGGTCATCTGGCACACGGTACTGGAGAATCCATGCCACAACCACCAGACTGTGCAACAGTTTCTTCCCTGTAGCTACTAAACACACTGCTGTCACTTCACAAACAAGCCCTAAAAATACTAAAGAATACCAAACCAAGTTCTTACATTTAGTTGTCAGATGTCATTTCTAATTAAACTGTCAGGAGCGCTGATGGGTTAATAAAAGCTATATTCATATTCAGTCATCAGGCTGTGTTCCATTGTGTGCAGCTTTTGCTCATCTAATCATGTTTCTTCTTCTTTCAACAATCACACAAATGAAAAGAAAGAGAAGGACAGAAATTAAAAATGTATTTGTGAGAGCATGAACATGGAAAATGTAAAATATATAAAAAAAATTTTTAAAAACTCTCTCACAAATGTAGCTCAGACAAACTTGGCATTTCTCTTAAATATTTCAAATTCAAATTCAAATTTTATTTGTCACATACACAGTCATACACAGTACGATAGGCAGTGAAATGCTTAGGCAACTGCCCTGACCTTGAAACAAGACTATTAATAGGAATAATATAAAAAAAAAAGTTACTTATCTAAGAAACAATATCTATAGGAAATAAATATTAAAAAAAAAAAAGTAAATTTGAGAAAAAAAGAAGTAAATAAATTTAATTAAGAAAGAACAAATGTAACTAAGAAAGAATAAAATAAAATATAAAATATACACTATAGGAAGATATAAGAGAAATATAAGAAAAATAAGAAAAACCTAGCTGTACAATAGAAAATGTAGAATTGTGGGAATGTATATGTAATGTAATGTAATGTATGTAATATTTCAATCGGCTAACACAAGGCTGAATCCTAAGTCCATGTATAACCCCTTATCAAGTGCACTACGTGGTGTGAGGAACAAGTGATTATACACCCTAGCGCACTAGCTTTCCATGTAACTCTATTTGGGATTTAACCCCACAACCCAGAAGTTAAAGTAGCTGATATTCTAAAGCAGAATAAGTGGAATTATAAAAAAAAAAAAATAATAAAAAAACTGAATTATAAATAGAAACGTTACAAGACTGTCCACTTCCTCCATGGTTTATTCCCCTTACCTTCTGTCTATATCGTACCAGTAAAAATGTAAAACTTTTTGCACCCCTGTTAATGACATTGACTATCAGTTGCTAACTGTCGGTCGCCAGCTTGCGGTTACAGTAGTTAGTTCTGCCAGCAGTGGATAACTATGTGCCAGCAGAGCAAAATAACTGGTTAAATAAACAAAGAAATCATAATCCGTTGCTACTGTATGCTAGTCCTGTTGCTTTACTAAATTTCAGCCCTGCTGTTATTCATCATAACAGGA
>JAAGKR010006716.1:0-23270 GCA_011419295.1 Clarias macrocephalus
AATTATTATTTTGTAAGATTTCTAAAATCTTTAAACCAGTGGCAACTTTATAATTAATAATTTATAGTGGTTGTCACTGTAACCCAAGACTCTGACTTGGCCTGATACGAGAACATTCATTGTAATCTTTATCCTTTGATACAGTAGTTTAGCAGCATGTTTCAGTATTAATCTAGGGCAATTACAGGGTCTGCATGTAAAGGAGTTTCACAATCTTGCATCAGAAATGAGATTAAATAATATTATCATGAGCATTATCATAGCAGTTATATTTTGAAGTACAAAAAGACAAATAAATATTTCCACTCAATATTCATTCACGTCATTTACTTTTCACTCTTATTCCCTCACTCTTATTCCCCTCTTATTGAATTATGTTTAAAAACTGACTAATTTCTTCATTTTCTAGAAACATAGTTGAATCATGCACATATGCTATTACAATATGTATTATAAATATCTGAATGTAACATAAGTAATTTAGAAAATCATTTTAAAAAGTCCAGGTGATACGAATGACACTTGATTGAACATGAATATAAAGTTAGACTAAACAAGGAGCGCAAGGAAGGCAGAAGTATTTAGAAATGCACAAATAATGAAGAACCACTATTAGGCACGATCTGAAAAAGAACATGTATACGGCTGCAGAGTTTACTACAGTACATGAGTACTGTCCTGCTGAGTCACTTTTTCTACATTAACAGCGTCTTGCAAAAGAATGTATACCCCTTGAACCTTTCCAAATTTTGTCAGGTTACAACCACGAATGTATGTATATGTGTTTTATTGGATTTACTGTGATAGACCAACACAAAGTGGCGCATAATTGTGAAGTGGAAGGAAAATGATAAATGTCTCGTATTTCAAAACAGTTGTAAACCAAATCGAATTTTCCCAAAAGAAATAATGGAAACTCAAATTATTTGTTCAACAGCCCAAAAAAATAAACAAGCATTTTACATAAAAATACATTTAAAAAACTTAATACAAAATATAAAGTAAAAATAAAACAAATGAACCTGCACAAAAATAAATCCCGACAGATAAGTGTTTCCGTTTATGCGTGCAGGCGCTGTGTGTGTGTGTGTGTGTGTGTGTGTGAAGCTAAAGTCAGAGGAGAGGAGGAATGAGCCCCTCCCCTCTCCCTCTTCTTACATAGTAACCCTTCCTCCACTTTATTTGAGTTTTACACACGCTTACACACACAAAGGAAACACTGTTTTATCGGGAAAAAATAAACAATAAATCTCTCTAATTACACTCAGACTAACAGAATCACTGCTGTAAAGTAAAAATAAAACACATTAACCTGCAGTTTACCTTTGAAAAGAATTGCGACAGAGCAGTGTTTCTGTGTAGAGCAGAAAGGAAGTGTGTGTGTGTGTGTGTGTGTGTGTGTGTGTGTGTGTGTGTGGCGAGGCGAGGGGAGGGGGTGTGTAAGTGAAGCGGCATGGTATCCAATGACGCGCATCATGTTATAATAAACAGTACACACACGCATACAGACACAAAATAAAATGTGTTTTTTATGCGTACACATGGTTACAGTGTTATAGTAAACAGTACACACATGCACAAATGTTGATTATACCAGTAAGAGACGTGCACTAAGACCCAGCAGGGGAGATGATTACCCACAATTCTGCAGCGCAAGAGACAGAAAAACCGTTGGCTCAGTTGTGATCACGTGGCGCTTGGCGTCAAAACAAGAAGCGCATGCGTGCTACATGATACTCAGTATTTGTAAGCCAAGGCTTGCTCGTTGTTCAAGTCAAAATTTATTAAAAATCTTCGCTCGTCTTGCGGATCGCTCACAAACAGCACTACTCGCAATCCGAAGTTCCAATGTACTGTATATGTGTCTCTGTGGTATGCAAATTTAATAAACAAATCTTAGACTCAGCAAAGCTGAAAACAAGTATAAAACTGGAAAACACAAATGGATGATGACTATAATTTAGGGTTACCCCTTTCTTTCTTATTCTCCATTATTCTCTTGCTTTTCATATCCAAGCCAACACCTTGCCTCACTTTTTGTACTTCACAGATAGTTGGCATGAAAGGCAGTCCTATCTCACCTTTCTTATCTCTTGATATCCCTTTCCTTTTAAATCTACTCTGCTGTGCAGAGGATTATCTCTTTGACCCAGTGGCACTCCTTACCTCCAAACTGATGCCTTCATATTAACCTTGCTCTAAGTCATGCCTGAGAAATGACTTTGTGGAATGGCCATAACTTAACTACGTTCTGACGTTTGACTGTTGTTCTACAGACATGAAAAGACATTCACAGCAGCTCAAGTTATTATTTTGATTTGAGGATGCCATGACAATTGGTTTTTTATAAAAATCAATTGATTGTAATGATGTGCATTACTAAGTTAACATCTGAAATCAATCTGTATAGCTCAGTACATACTTACAAATATCTTATGTTCCTCTATGGGATCTCTGTATTGGGTATACAGTCATGAGGTAGGAAAGCCTGATGGGCTGCATAAACATATGGCTAAGGAAACCTCCATAATTACAAGGTATATGAGGTTTTAATTAAGAAGATAAATACCATCGACGCGTTTCCGCAATCTTCCATCAGGAACGTGATATGTGTACTTTTGCAAAATTTGTTTAAATACTCACTGTCTTTGAAACCTTTTTCATGTTTTGTAATGTTTAACATCTGTACATCAGTGCAAATTTTTTTTTAACCAACTTTTTGGTTAGGGACACCATTGGAATTATGTCATATTATGTCATCATGACATCACACCATCATTGACTACATGAAATATACGCCGTATTTATTTATGGCTTTTCTTTAACTCTACCAAATTAAACATGCTGACAGTTTTTTTTCATGTAACTAAGTGGATGGCGTGAGTGAGATTTAAACTCCAGTCTCAGTCTCACAGGCCTGTTGAGGCTACTAAATGCACATATATTACTTTTTCAAATCAGTCAGAATTACCAGATAACAGCAATTTCCCAAAACAGTAAATCAAGTGTAAGGGATGAAAAGGGGTGTAAGGGATGAAAAACATGTTTCTGTGAAATCAAATGTTGTGCAATTTGAATGTTGTTAAACTAGAGTAGTCAAGACATATACAGTAGCAAAGCTAATTGGGTTGGTGTAGTGGCAGTGGTCAAATGCGACATGCCTAAATCAGGAGCAGAGTGCACTGTGCAAACAGACATTAAGTCGCATTGCTGTTAATATTTTGTTATTCTGAGTTGTACTTGTATTTGTAGCAACATTTGGGGTTATTTATTCGGTTAATGTTTTCTCAGTCGCAATATATCAAATTATGACATTTTTTAAAAACAACTACAAAACATTGCTACCTCTGTGTTGGCAGCGTGTTTGTGATTATTATCCTGATGGACGGTGGACCTCCACCCCAATCACATGTCTCTTGTAGACTGGGAGAGGTTTTCGTATAGCGTTGCCCTTTTTGGCTCGATCCATAATGCCTTTAGCCATATCCAGTTTCTCAGTGGCTGATGATGAAAGTATGTCTCCTTCAAGGTTTTGGATAACCTCTCATATTTCATACTGAATTTAGTGCTTTCACACTGATTTTACGCTGTCTGCTTCAGAGACTGCTCCCTCCCTGCCACCAGGATAGAAAGTAGGAATGAGGTCTGGTTTAGGTGTTTGAAAAAATTAGTTAAAGAAAGATAATCAGTTTTGTTTCAACTCTTTGTTTTAAAGTGAAACTGTTTCAATCCTGCCACTTACAGTACCTCATGCATCTAGACAGAAATAAAAAAAAATAATAATACATTGCTTCCTCTACTACACCATATGTCATCCAATGCAAGTAATGAAAGCACACCTTGCTAATAGAAAAATAACAGACAGGAGCGCTAAACAGAGCAGAAAAACAAGGGCATTGGCTTGCCAAAGGAAGTACCAATGATTAAGGACTTCTCCTTTCTCATAACATCTCAGACATCGACTGGCCTAGTGGTAATGAAGTATAATGACTGTTTTCATCTGCTACAAAGTAACTGATAACAGGAACTAATTAATATTCCATATTACACAAAACATAAATAAAACCAGTTTATTTATGAATTATTAATTTATTTATTTATAAATTAAGAATTATGAAATATGAATTTATTTATGAAATCGTTATGGATGAAACCTCCAATAACAGAGTTTTGGTACAACTTCGCTTAACATCTGTGGGAACAATCATATTAGATCAGGGGTCGGCAACCATTTGGACCAGTTTCCCACAGAAAAGAAAACATCGGGAGCCACAAAACCCTTTTGACATTTAAAATGAAGGTAACACTGAACATATTGTTCTTTACCTTTCTGCTATGTATAGAAAAACTATAGTGTGTTGCATTTATGAAATCAATGAACTGCTACAAAGAAAAGAGTCACAGCAGAGGGATGAAAGAGCCACATGCGGCTCGCAAGCCGCGGGTTGCCGAGCCCTGTCCTAGATCTAAGGCTAAGTCAAGTGTTATGAACAATAGAACAACTGTGTAAACAAAGAGAATTAATAAAATCAAGAATCACTCACGCACTCATCGGCTATACCACTTTATCCTATTTACAGGGTCACAGGGAGTCTGGAGCCTATACCAGGAGACTTAGGGCATGAGGCAAGGTACACCCTGGACGAGGTGCCAATCCATCGCAGGGCACACACACATACACACACTCCTTCACACACTACAGGCAATTTGGGAATGCCAATTAGCCTAAACTGTATGTCTTTGCACTGTGGGAGGAAACCAGAGTACCCGGAGGAAACCCACCAATGACGGGAAGAACATGCAAATTCCCTACACACAGAGACCCACCTGGCTGGGAATCGAACACGAACCCTGGAAGTGCAAGACGACAGTGCTAACCAATGAGCCACCGTACTGATTTGAACTGAACTTTTACTGTAACGACGTGGGTCTCACGAGGGGCAGAACGGCATGAAATTACTCTGTACAGTTCAGAATGGGCAGATCCGCATGCTGCGACCTACTAGTGATGGGTCATTCATGAACAATTCGTTCTTTTTGAACCAATCTTTAACATGACTCAGAAGAACGAGTAGTCTCGGAGAGTGATTCGTTCATTTTCTACTGAATGCTTATGCGGAAAACATCGCAAATCTTCTGTAGGTTATGTACAGGAAATGAGTAGTTACCTTTGAGTCTTTGGTCCGAATCGTTCGTTCTTTTGTCACGTGACTCCCATAGACGCCATGCAGTGCAATATATTCAAAAGAGCAAACGATTCGAACCAGAAGATATGAGAGGTGAGCTACTCATTCTGTCCTTAGCTGCACTATAATATTTTTACTACTGAAACTATAGCCAACATTTGTGTATGTAGGCTTGTTTTGTGTCTGTTTATTGAAAATCTAACATTTTATTTTATTTCTGTTCAAAAGAACGAAATGAACTAAATGACTGAAAAAAGAACCGACTCACTAAATGATTCAAACTTCCCATCACTACTAGCTACCTCGGAGTTCTGAACAGGCAGAGGCGCGGGCATCTAAACACCTGGTTGCCAGGCGACGCGGTCGCAGAGTCAAGCAGCGTGAACACGTTGCACCTGGCGGCGTGTCTATTTAAGGGTCCTGATACCAGCGCACCTCGTGCGAATATTACGTAGCACCGCTAAAGGTATTAGGGACAAAGACAAAGCACGCTTTGAAGAGAACATGACACCCAGCCTTAGTCCTTACAACAGGACGTGAAGACGGTGAAGGAGCGGCACGCAGTGCGATTGGCGCGCGCGCGCTCTGAATGAAAGTTTTGAAAGCATTTCACACTGAAACCCTCGGTAAGGGCGAACGCCTCGGTGCCCCGTACGGTTTGGAGGAGACGGCGGACCTCTGTTAGTGTTTTTGTTCTCATTTTCTTTCACTTTCCTTTTTAGTTCACTATTTAATAATCAATAAATACTATTACTCTACGTCTCAGGGTGCGGCTCTCTAATTCACACCATGTAACATGCATAACAATACATAAAGAAGCTAATATACAGTAGCTATACTACTGTAGGTTGTTCAAGGCTATTTCTGCCAATTCCTCAGTTAATGAAGGCAGGAATTGACCGCATTATATACAGTAGTCTGAAGATTAAAAAGGTGTGCCCACATTATTTACTTTCCTTATCACCACACACCATTAATACATTTAGCATAACTGCTAACTTCACCACTGCCATCTGGAGCACAGGAGTATGACGTTCATTAATGAACAGAGAAATGTAAAAACTGCCATCAATATAGCATTTAAAAATTGTAGTAATATATATTTTATTTAACATTGAGGCTGAAATACCCTACCCTGCTGTTAATATTTCTGCAGCACATCCCATTTTGTTTTACCTATTATTTAACCACAAAAGATATCACTGTAAGTAGTGCATAAATTTAAATGGGACCATAAAGAATTAAGTATCTAGTTCTTTTATATATCTGAGTGAAAAAAAATAAAACATGTTTTCAATAGGAGTAACATGAGAGGAACATGACATTACTACTCAGACCCCGGATGCCATAAACTCTCATACTGTCTGAACAGCTGTTACTTCTTCAAAGGTCCTCAAAATAAAACCATTAGTTCCAGCTGGAGGAAATAATGTACAAGTCCATGTTTTCATTGGTTATTTGATGATAAATGGTACAATATAATTGTATAGCGTCTTGGAACAGAGGTTTTTGGACACTTATCTTGTATGCACTTTTGTGGCTTAGTGGTTAGCATTGTTGCCTTGCACCTGCAGGTCCTGGGTTCGATTCCTGCATCAGGTCTGTTTGCATGGAGTTTGCATCTTTTCCCTGTGCTTGGTGGGTTTCCTCCGGTTAAGAAAATCTGGTTTCCTCACACTGTCCAAAAACGTGCAACTGGCCTTTCCAAATTGCCTGTAGTGTTTGAATGTTGGCTTTATGGGAAACTTTGGCCAAAATCTACTTAAAGATAAAAGCAGAAATATAAACATTACAAACAAAGCAAGCCTCATTAATGAGAAACATTCAGATTTGCTGGAAATAATATTACCTAATCTTAATCTTAACCTAATTTTTTTTAGGTAATAATCTTACCTAAAGAGAGAATTTTTTTTTTTTTGTTAAACAGCCAGGATTTCATGGTTTATTTCTCACATGTACATCCATAACACTTATAAAGGTGGATTGAAATGGGAGCTGCCACATTTTTTTTCACCTTTTGTGCCTGCTCTGAAGGTGCTTATTCAGAAAGTACTCTAGAGTCCTGATTTTTATTATAGTTGACAGAAGCTGCAGATGACCAGCACTTCCTGACCTGTACCTGTAATGCTGCAGATGTGCTGCAATACTAGAAAATAAATAAATAATAAATTAGGTCATCTGAATTAATGTCAATTGACAATTGATACTATTGCTAATATTTTTGGTCAGTTAAATAGTTATTGAAGATATTGAATATTAAGATATTTGAATATGAACTTCTGTGACATAGGCCTTGAGTGCTTTCATAGCTTTTTCTGCTGGTCTACCGCATCAGGTTTGTTGCTGTGCAATCTTGAAAACAACAGCGACACATAATGAGAAACAAAATCAACAGCATGACAATTTGAGAAAAATCTCAAATATGCCAGTGGCTTTACTATGGTTGTCAATATGCTGCACTTGAAACTCCAAGGCACTGCTCTATATGTCATTGTAAGGTGTCAAACCTACTGAATGCAATCTGCAAAAAATTACTAGATCACTTCTGCTAAAAAGCATGCTTTATGTACTTGTAACAGGTCTGACTTCCTACCAATAAGGAGTAAATCAGTTTATAAAATGTGGGTTTACATTTCAGAAAAAAAATCTACCTACATACATACAGTTATTATTATAATTTTATTATAATAAAATATTGCAAAATCTTCTGTTGCTTTTTTTTAATGAATAAATAAATATGATTCATTAATAATGGATGAGTAAATCAAGCCAAAATAGCATTATATAATAGTTTTCTCCACAATATACAGTATTCCCATATGTTTACATTGGACATGTTGTGTAGAGTGTCTGATAATGTGGATTTTTAATGATACTGTATATTGTCTGGTTGCATTGACCATATCACTGCCGTTTATAAATCTAAGTAGATATTGTATCTAACAATAGCTCAAGTATGTGACTCGGTGCTCTGTCTGGTCTCATGTACTTTTCTTGGTTTGACATGAAAATTAGAGTAAACAACTGGAGTTGATCATTTCTACATAAAAAAAACAGAACAATGAAACATAATTGCATATAGTATCTATCTATCTATCTATCTATCTATCTATCTATCTATCTATCTATCTATCAGATAATATCATACAAACAACTTGTATACAAACAACTGGCAGACAAGTTATGTTTCATCCTAGTGTCTCTGGCTTTCTTATTTTGTATATATTACTTTATTACAAGTATGCGTAAATTTACTGAATTTTACATTATTCTGAAAATACTCCATCTTAATTATCACGTGTCTGCTTTTTATAACAGATTTCTGATATTTACCGGAGAAATTCTGCCATGTACACTTATATAAATAAGGTGCTGATTAGCTCCCCAGGCTTTAATCTAACAAAGTGACTGTAGTATACAAGGCATGAGGAAATATTATTGCCTGTTTGATGTTCACACTTAGATGAATTATTTAAAAATAATTTTAGTATTTTTTTGTTGCGGTGAATCAAACTAAACTTTACCAATGTATTGTAAATTAATCAGAACAACATGAATTTAACTGGAACACATACTGAACAAGCATTTACTTCTTCTGATTTAGGTGAGAAAGCCAGGATTTAATTTGATTGGAATGACATTGGTTTATGGTTTTATATTGTCAAAAGACATAAAATTTTACAATACTGATACATATATATTCATGTGTTGTCGTTTTTTTTTAAACTCACAATAAATATTAAAATGTATTAATAGCATTAAAAGCTACAACTACAATATAAAGTTACAGAAATCATGACAGTCTTGTATGCTTTAAATTTGAGCTGCATTTTCCATACAGAATAAGTGCAGTTTTGGAGAGGACAAACACAGGCATCAAAACATGATCAACAGATTTAACCGAGACCCAGAAAAGAAGCAAAGCAGGTTCAGTTTGAAAAGATGACCTTCACATCAAGGGCCGTAGATATGATCTTTTTTTTTCTTCTTCTTCTTCCCCAGCAAGTCAGCTTCATCATGAAGACACTATTTTTTATTTCTGTATTTTTCCCCTAAACCCACTGTCCTTTGGTTAAAAAGGTTCAAGTGCTGAAGCCTTGACTCTACAGATTTCTGTTGTGCTTAAGTGGTGACATTTATATTTGATATTATTCATGCCACTTCTTAATCAGACTCTGCTTTCAAGCAGTGCAGTGGTGTTTTTCACAGTTTACCATGATTTTACCCGGTTTAATAAGTCCATAGATATAAAATGCCATGTGTCACATCCTCACCAGAAATGGGAGATACCTCTCATATACTTCTGTCTAACATTCTTAGCCTGTTGTGGGAGTTTCATTAATTTATCTTCTACATTATACCACTTATCCTGTACAGAGTCATGGGGGCCTGGAATCTACAGTATCTCGGGAGACTTTGGGCACAAGGCGGGGTACACCCTGGACAGGCTGCCAATCTATTGCAGGGCACACACACACCCATATAAACACCTCCACACACAAAAGGCAATTTTGGGATGGCCGATTTAACCTATTCTGCATGTCATTGGACTGTGGGAGGAAACCCACCAAGGATGCGGAGAACATACAAACTCCATGCACTCAGACCTGGGACAGCAACTAACCATTGACCCTGGAAGTGTGGGGCCACAGTGCTATTTTTATTTATTTATTTATTTATTTATTTTGTTCTGGAAGGAGAGATTTGACATGTGTGTTTTATTTATTGCACATCATTGAGCTTTCTTTATACTCAGGCATGTGCAAGTACAGTCGTGCTATGAGGGACACTCTTTGAAGAATGGCACTCTTAATACCTGCTGTTATCTCTGGTAATGTCCTGTGTCTGTCACTCACCTAAACCAAATAACAGCACATGGTCACCTTCGCACCACACATCATAGACAGCTGCCACCATCATTCATGCTTTCATGCATTTTGTCTGAGTTTTCTTGCCATAAATGAGGACAATTGTTTTTTTTTTTATATTATAATTTTTTCTTTAAATTTGAGTTGTATTTTCCATACAGAATGAGTGCAACTTTGGAGAGGACAAAATGATCAACTGTTTTGCTGTCTGTAGGAATTAATTTTAGTTATTTGTTTTTAAAGAGGTCTAATACTAGACTTTTTTGGGGGGGGGGACAGTAATCCAGCATAGAGTGAGTCTAAATTCTTATTTTCCTTCATTTCCTTTCTTCAAACACTTCAAGCCTTAGTGTCATATATCATATTCGCTCAGTGAACAGTGCACTAGAAACACATGTACACCTTGTACCTTTTATGAGTTTATCTTGTATGAGCAGCACAACACATAAAGCTATTCAGACAGCAGTAAAAAGCTTCCATTCATTCTTCCATTCATGGATTCAATATACTGTGCATTCAGAAATGCTTTTCTGCTCAAGATTGAAAAGAATGCTTATGTCACATATTTTCTATTTAAAGCTTTGCATGCTGTCTGACATACATGTATCTTTTTTTTAAACAAGTTGCTACAGTACATATTGCAGATGAATTTCACAGTTTATAATGTATACATGTTTATTTAATTTGGCATATGTAGTGAACTTCCCAAAAAACAGGGTGTAAAAATTGGATATGTTTATAAGACTAGTTGTGAGGTTTTATCCCTGTTCCCTGAGTCCTGGATATTTTAAGAAAGTAAGACCTATACATGTTTTAAATAAACCTGTCTGATTTTGCCTATAAGTGGGTTTTAAACAAAGACTGACATGTTTATAGCAAAATGTAGTTAATTTTTTTTCCCTTTATTTCATTTTTTTTGCCTATTTTATGTAATTGCCCCACAGTTACATGTTCTATTTTTTCCCATTCAAAGGCAAGGTAGGAATTGCACTTAACTGTACATGCGTACACATTTTAAATAAAATTAAACATGTCGAAAGAAAGAAAGAAGATGTTGCAGAGCCTCAAATACTTTGAAACTACCGTATATTATTTCAGATGCATAATTTCCCAATAGAAGCGGTAAGATCACCTTAAACTATTTTGACCAACTTTTCTATTCTATTGTTTTAGTCTGCTAACCTGGCCTGCTCTTTTCTCTTCTCACTAACCTGGACAGGGAGGTGATGAGGCGCAACACTGCCTCTGTGTGGAGGAGCTATAATGTCTGCTGTCCCCTAGCCCTGATTGAAAGGAGCAGAATGAGCATGAATATAGTCATTCCCACTTTTCCCAACATGCTACTTAATTTAGCACTGCAATTATTATTACTACTACTACTACTACTACTACTACTACTACTACTACTATTACTACTATTATTATTATTATTATTATTATTATTATATTAAATTCTAAACTGTAACAACTCGAATCAACAAGAGGATGAATCGCTGAGCTGAAGTTGATTTTTGATGTGTGCTATACTCCAATTTCCAGCAGACAGTAAATTAAACATGCTTCAGTTTATTTCAAATGTGTCCAACACACATAATGTTTCAAGTTAATGGAAGCAAGTGTTGATGTGTATATGCACAGGTACAATGAGTATTATTTTTTATAATGAACTCAGTCAGACGGTTCCAAAACACAGTACAAAATACAGTATCCGAATACAGGCAAGAATCAATGTGATCTACAAACATCAATAAGAGCTAAGGCAAAATCATGAACATGAACAGGATCAAAACATTGGATTATACTACATTATACATGTTTCATACATATACTGAGCGTACACACTAATCCAAAGGGAAAACACAAGGCACCTAAGAATGATCATGTGGTCAGGGGTAGCTCAACATATAAGGCATTGTACTACAGACCGGAAGGTCTCAGGATCAAACCAATTTCACAGCATCACCAATTTGCCCTTGTTGGCCTCTTGATCACTGCCTATAACCCTTAACAACCATCAATGCAAAAATGTTTGCCATAGCCAAAAGATTGCATTTGGAATCAGGGAGAATCTGAAGAACCTTGGCTTGGTCTAACAAGATCAAGAGGGGGGGAAAGGCGGTGTCATTGTCCAATTCAGTGATTTAGACCAATTTTACAGACCAATGAAAAGGACCCAAGTGGAACGGTGAGGCTACAGGGAGCAGAGGTAAAGTAGGCTTTAAGAACTTGGGGTCAACGGTCCAGAGCAACGGAGAGTGTGGAAAGGGGGTAAAGAGGCATGTACAAGCAGGTTTGAACTGGTGGAGAAAAGTGTCAGGTGATAAGAGTATCAGTGAGGATGAAAGGAAAGGTATACAAGACAGTGGTGAGACCAGCGAAGATCTACGGCTTCGAGACAGTGGCACCGAAGAAAAGACAGGAAGCTGATTTGAAGGTAGCAGAGATGAAGATGTTGAAGTTCTCTTTGGGAGTGACAAGGACGGATAGGATCAAGAATGAGTCCAACAGAGGAACAACTCATGTTAGATGTTTTAGAGATAAAGTCAGAGAGGCCAGATTTGAGGTGGTCTGGACATGTTCAGAGGAGAGATTGTGAGCAAATTGGTAGAAGGGTGCTGAGGTTGGAACTGCCAGGCAGGAGGTCTAACGGAAGACCAAAGAGGAGATTTATGGATGCAGTGACAGAAGACATGAAGTTAGTTGGTGTGAGAGAAGAGGATGCAGAGGACTGGGTTAGATGGAGGCAGATGATTCGCTGTGGCGAGCCCTGAAAGGGAACAACCGACAAAGACGTATGATATAGACCGATTCAGATTTAAGTTTCCTCACAAGGAACTGAAGCAGTGCGAAGCTCCCACTCCATCATCTTTAAAAAAGGAAGCCTGTCCCCATCCCATTTAATAAATGGGTCAAAACAAAGACTAAAACTTCTGAACAGGAACAACACATTTAAACACAGGAAAAACTGGCTACACAGGGGGGGAAACAAATGAGAAATGAATAAAGATTTTTTACCTGCATTGGTTTTAGGTTCAAATAATTTGATAGTCAGGTAGGTATATGACCCTATTTAATGATATTAAATTACAGGAAATTATTTTATAATTAAATCCACATGGAAGAAATATTATAATAATGGAAAATATGCTACAGGAAAGCAAAGATGACTATCAGGATGGAAAGTAACACAGTCTATTAAATTTATTATTGCCAGAGATTAAGTGGAAAATGAATCTTGAGACTGGGCCAGTAACAAAGTCTACAGGACTACATTGCCAGTAGCTATATTGGTTGGATCTTTTACAACTTCTTTGGAAAGGAATGTAATTTTATTTTTTTATAAATTTTTTCAATATTGAAACAATGTTGGACATCATTTCAAGAAGTCAAACCAGTGGAAACACATTGATTCAGATGGATGGTAGGAAGCAAAGCACTCCTTGGAAATGCAGGGTGTGTGATGTTTCCCTTTTTTAAAGCTGACAGGGAACGGTTTTGAAGATTGGTACAAAAAAAACTTTATTGTTTTGTGCTTTAAGTTTAGTTCTGTATAGTTTCTGTATTGTTTTATATATGTTGCCCCATGCTCCTGTCTGCACAAACTATGCTTTGTTTTTTTGATTCTCTCCCTGGCCCCAGTGATCTTTTTCATGCGGGGAATCTGTGTATAGGTGTAACAGCTGAAACATCAATAGGAGTTCTGGGAAAACCTGGTGTTACCGGAGCCAGGTATCAATAGGTCTTGCATAGGACCCAATTTCGTCCAAGCTTTATCTGTCAGACAGATGGCCTCGCATTTGCCTCTAGAATACACCGGTGTACAGAGGAGTTCATGGCCGACTGAATAACTTGCCTCTGTGTAACAGCTAGAATCAACAAACCAGGTTTAAACTAATACTATACCTGTATATTCTAATACTAATGTCTGTCTTTGTTCAGACAACAAATTTTAGTTTGTGTGTTTGTAAGACAACCTGACGTTTAGTTGAGCACAAATAAACTATAGTAGTTTTTTTTTTTTTTTTTTTTTTTCAAACATCAAGTATACTAGTCATTAGTCTGGAGCAAGTACACTAAAGTATGCTTTAGCATGCTAGGATTTAATATACTTAGCATTTTTTTTTTTTTTTTTTTTTTTTTTTACTTGGGATGTGCTTGGTTCAGATGTTTGTACTTGGTTTGCCTTAAGAAATAAAATGAGGCTGATGAGAGAATAACTCTTTATAGCTGTCATAACATAAGTGATAACATGAAGTAACTTTCAAATCATTAAATGTAACCATGAAGGTATGTTCTTTTAATAGTAAATAAAATAATAAAAAAAACTTTCACATAACCATATTAAATGTTTTCACATAGTATAACAGCATGTTCCTCAAATACTTCATTCCTTACATAATAACAGTAGTAACAATAATGAGAACAATGTTTAACAGTAACATTATAATATAATGAATTGCTACAGTATAATCAACTGATTCATTTAATATGTTAACAGATAATCATTTCACATAACTGATATAATGATGATATAATGATTATGCAGTTTGTACTTTGAGAATTGTCTGTGTTAACTAATGCATATACAGTATGATTTAGAAGAGAACAAACATTTGATATTAAAACAATTGAAAATTTGTAGATTTCAGTTTTATGCACTGGAACACAAAGAAGTGATTACATGAGTATAGAATGACAAGCGAGTTCCTATGCCATATATTTGCATGTGTAGACTGTAATGTTATTTACCATGAATGAAGCCCAAAATGTCTCTACGACGAACCTGAAGAACTACATATTGTACATTTGAATAAAAGATGTGATTTAATTGGCCCTCTTGTCTAGTCGGATCCAGATGCCCTTCTCTGGACGGAGGATGAGCTCCCCCAGGGGTCTCAGCTCTTCACGACTCTGACACGCCTGGACATCAAAGTGACGCAACACGGTAGCAAGAACCACCTTCTCTTCCATCAAAGCAAAGCGCTGGCCTGGAGTTACACACAAACACACGGGATTTCTACATTTCTACCTCATGTTGTATACAACTGTAATCTCTGAGTTCTAATTTTCAGTTCAGTGCTGAATCTTATTCTTTCACACACCACCACTCGTGTCTCTCTTTCTTACACATTCTCACTCACACTTTGGAAGAGACACTCCGTCTCAGTCAGAGTGGAAGACGGACAGGTCTGTGCTTTCTGTTTTAGCCGGCCATGCTAAATGGGTAATTGATTCTGGGTGGGGTGTAAAGGCAGTGTAATGGTGCTGGGACGCCTTATCATAACAAGTGGTCTTGCTAATACGATGTGACTTGGCTGAGAAAACGATATAACCCTGACCCAGAAATTTCACACCCTGAAGTTTTTCATTTCTTCCCTAAGAGTTGGGGAGGTGGTGTACAAAGTTCCAGGTCACATGCTGGTTTGCTGTGAATGAATGAATGAATGTGTGAATGAATGAATGAAACGTGGTTGTTTAGGCATCCGCATCTCTATTTCATTCTCTCTTACCAATGCAGTTTCGAGCACCAGCGGAGAATGGAATGTATGCATATGGGTGTCTTCCTGTGCTGTTTTCTGGAAGGAAGCGCTCTGGTCTAAATTCCTCAGGCTCCGGGAAGAAACGAGGATCACGATGCAGAGCATATGGGATGATCACAGCATTTACGCCTTCTGGAACTTTGAAACCATCTGTAGAGAAAACAGTAGAGGAATTTCCCCCCCAAAACAATTTCTATTTGTAAATGAAAAAAAGTGAAATCTTTGTGGCAATGAATAACACTGTGACAAAACCCTGAAATGATTCTATGTATCTTGTAGTTAAAGCAGTTAAATGTTTTCTCTCAGGCAAGTAAAAAGGTTGGAGCTGTTTAAAATCTGATAAACATTTGTTGTTTCATTGAGATGCAGATAGTGGCAGTGACTTCAGCGACCCATGTTTTAGTGCATCAGATGATGATGATGACATGCTAGCGCCTACTTATTTGACAGTCCTCGCAGATGCTGCGTGCAAACAGCGGCACTGCAGGGAAGATTCGCAGACTCTCCTTTATGACACACTCGAGATACCGCAGCCTTTTCAGGTCCTCCACTCCCACGGGGCGCGGCGATGAACCTGTCCGACAATGCACAGAGACAGAGAGAGACGAAAAGGGCAAAGTAAGAGATTTACCAAGCAGTACAGCTAAAGTTTTGACTTCAGAAGATGAAAAGTCATTTAGTCTTTTCAGGTGACATGCAGCTGATATATATCATAGTTTATTTAATAGTGCTTATATTCATGTTATTTAGCCATGAGATTAGCAAGACAAATGTGTTTACATATTACCGTAGGAGCAATAATTTAATCTTTAAATATTATTACCCATTATTTTCTCTTATTACCACTTTCCATAAATATTGTTTTTATTGCAAATAATAATCTGTTCACGTGACATCATTTATGGTAGTAAATTGTCCTATAATATTGTTTTCATAGCTAATAGAACAGGACGTGAAAGTTATTACCAAACACCTCCTGTAGCTCTGCCTGTAATTTCTTCTGGACTTCTGGATGAGAGCCTATCAGGTGTAGGGCCCAGTTCATGGAAGCTGCTGTGGTGTCATGTCCCTATTAAAAATACCATAAAAGACAGGTATCAGGGACATGCTGGTTTACAGTGTTTTCGCTGACCAGAGGAGCAATTTCAGCCAGAGACTGATTACCATCAAGTGCTCCACAGAGCATCACAGGAGATCTTTTCTCCCAACGGCAATAAATCTATACAACTCTTCTCTGTAACCCATACACTGTGTGGGTATTCACTGACAGTGACGGTAACACAATAGGACAATAATACTTACCTGTATTAATAATATGACAATTGCAATATTATATCTCAATAAAATATATAATACAATAATACATATAATACAATATTACATACATATACTAGTTTACTGTGCAATATTTACAAATGCTCTTGTATTAACTTAATACAAGATATTAAATTAATAACTTAATTGTACTTACTGTTTGAGGACTCTTTATTGAATTTTTTTTATTTATTTTTATTTTTTTACTTTCTACTTGATAACAAGGGTGAGCAACTATAACCAGGAATAAGCAATTTCCATCTGGGATTAATAAATTCTTTGAATCTTGAATTTCTGGTGTATTATAGTGTGTTCTGTACTCACCTCAAACATGAAGGTGTCCACTTCCTCCTGAATGTCTTCATGGCTCAGGATAGCACCAGAATCATCTCTGGTTTTTAACAGCATGTCCAGGAAGGCCCTTCGCTTTCTCGGGCCATGGTCTGACTCACTGTCGGATCCTTCAGTCGCACACTCTGCTCTCTCTTTGATCACCTTCAGAACACAAAAAGTCCATCAGCCATATACTGTTTTTCCATCAAAAGGTTAACTGAAACCTAAAAGAAAAAAAAGAAAGAGAAAGAAACTACCACAACTTGGTATTTATTTTATTTTATTGTATTTTTTTTAAAAAAGTTTTTACTGCCTTATTTAAGTAAAACAGTGGTTAGCCAGTTACAGTCGATTATGCAGGATGCAATTCCTGACACAGCCCTCCCCAAAATATCAGGTCTTGGGACTGGAACTAGGACTCAAGCAACCATTAAATATACTGTACTAATGTATTGTTTATGTTTATTATTTGAGAATGCGTTATGTCAATAATATAAGATATTAGGGTTATATAATATAAAATAAGGACAGCTTAATTTCTTGTTACATTTCCTGTCCACTTTATTAGGGACATTGGTACATGTGCAAATTTACACAGCTATCTAATTACTCAATAATGTAGATGTACAAAGCATAATAATAATAATAATAATAATAATAATAATAATAATAATAATAATAATAATAATAATAATGTAGATACAGGTTAATACTCAATTTATTTACTTAATGTTCCTATCAAACATCAGAATAAATTAAATCATGAGCTTGAATTTTTCAGAAATCTTCTGGAATTTTCACACATTTCAAACATTCTTTAGTGTTTTGTTGTGTTAAAAATAAATGGTGTGAAAAATAAAACAAAATCAAAGAATAAAAAAAATGTCAAGAAAAACACAATCTCAAAACTCTGTTTTTTTTTATTCAGTGTTTATAACTCAAATATTCACTCTTTACTATTGTGGTGAGCAGAAAAGTGTCTCAGCAAAAGCTCACCCTTGGTTCCGCTCGATTTGATTTGACTTGATTTGATTTGATTTGATTTGATTATGGTTAGGGTGTCTTTAACTGTTCAGGTTCAGTGAGTCTTGAAACTCAGTCTGGTCATTCTCCTCTAATGCCTTTTTGTTTTTCACACCATTCTGAGTAAACTCCAAAGACTGTGTTGTGTGAAAAAACTGGGAGTTCTGCATTTGGTAAAATATATTTAAACCAGACCATCTGGCATAAATGACCATTTTGATCTTTGAGAACATTTAACTAAAGTTCTTGACTTGTATCTGCATGATTTCATGCTGGTGCCACATGATTGGCAATTTGCATAAGTAGATAAATGAGCAGTTGTACAGATGTTTCTGGTAAAATGACTGGTGAGTATATATGTCCAAACAAATGCTGGTAATTGGATTTGCAATTCAAAATCGACACTAGGTGTGAATGATTGATTGTGTGAACACAGATGGATATAATGCATTGTGCATTGGCCCAATTTAAGAATAGGCTTTGGAACCACTGGACACTTGAACAAACCCATTCGCAGTTGCTCGATTATCTGACCTGCATCTAAACTATACACTTGCCGGCACCTGATTACTTACCACACATGACTGCTTCACATTGTGACCATATCTGCAAACTTATGAGCTATGGATATACTGTATATGTTTGCTATCCATAACGTCTTGGCCACATACTGCACACTCTTTAATGTTTTTGAGTTGTTTCTCTATTTAAATCTTTATCATGCTTCAGTCTATACTACTACAGTCATAGCCAAAAGTTTTGAGAATGACACAAATATTAGTTTTCACAAAGTTTACTGCTAAAAGGAAACCCACCAAGCAGACTGAATTCCAGCACACAGACCCAAGGTGGGAATCGAACACTCGATCCTGGAGATGCAAGGCCAAATTGCAACCCACTACGCCACTATACTACCTCCTACTTTTCCATTTGGTTTTCAGTTGGTGGAAACATCTGAAACTTGGATCAATCTATAAAAGTGTATTACAAGGGTATTACTAAGGTAATATATATTAAAGTAATCGAAATACACTTACACCTGCAGTGAAGGAGTGTAAAATCCTGAGTCTTTTCGCATGCTCTTTACCCTCTCCTAACATGTTGTAAATCCAGTCAGGCCACCACCATGGTGATCTCTGCCTCCGGGTAATGATGTCACTCATCCTGCAGGAAGTGATTTTATTGAACAGATTGTAAATGTATGTCCCTCACTGCATGGTATACATTTTTCTCTAGCACAGTTTACTGCCCAGTCACATGACCCCTACTGATCTTTTACTAATCACACAGACCTGTCTGCCACTCACACACTTCATGTACTGCTGTTGCTGTTATCCATGTAGTTTTACTCAGGCAGAATAGGTCTGTTAGTCTGTTTTGCTTGACGATCGTATCAGTGTTTGCCCAAGTTTGATATTGATTTTGGATTTGCCCTTGTTTGCCTGACTGCCTTGTGATTTTCAATAAACACACTGTGCGTGCATCTCTACTTGACAAGCACGGTATGTGATGTGGCCTTAATTTGCTTATTCAGTCACATTGACTTGTGTATTAAACTGATTTATTTGTTTGTTTGTTATTCTTAAAGAAATGAGCAGAGCCTGACATTCATACCAGTGGAAAACACACAGTGATGTCACTAAAAGCAGTGCCAATACCTCTGGAAATTTGGTGGTCAGTTTCAAGTAATAGAGCAGGGTGAGAAAAACTCAATTACTTTTTTTTCTTCTAAAATGCACCTATATAATAGATTATAATAGATTATTATTGATACATACATAATAATATAAATACTTACTTATACACGGTCTGGACATATTCTGAGTCAGCATTGCTCTGCGCATAGATCTTTTTTCCCATTGCTGTTTCTGTGTTGTGTGGAAAACATGGTATTAAACAATATTAAAATTTACAAATAGACAGATATATACACTGCATGGCTGGCCAAAAAAGTCGCTATTTCAGAAGGGTCAAATTATTGGGCTGCATCAAGCAAAGAAGAACAGCTAAGGAGATTTAAAATGACTAGAACTGGGTTAAGATGTCATGCGCATTCTAAACGCGAAACAAAATGGCGCTTCACATCGCTCAGTCATTAAGATCGCCCATGCCCTTTCCGACGCTTCGCCAGATTTTCAGTGAGTACCCACCGACTCGGGTTGCCTTTCTGATTGAGTGTGTGTTGCTAGAACGCGGATTTATTTGTGTAGCTCCTAGCTCTTTTTGTAAGAGAGTTCGCATACTAAACGCGTAATTATCCTGCCTGCTCGCGCTGCTTCCTTAAGGCCCCCGATGTCGACACCAACGCCATCCCCGCCGCCTACCAGGACCTGACTGAAGTATTCTGCAAAAGACAAGCCACACACCTTCCTACTCATCGCCCCTACGACCTGGCGATTGACCTTCAGCCGGGCTCGGTCCCTCCCCACGGCCATCTTTACTCCCTCTCTGCCGCCGAGACGCAGACGATAGAGAAATATGTTTCTGACGCCCTTCACCACGGCACCATCCGGCCCTCCTCCTCGCATGCCGCCGCAGGGGTCTTCTTCGTGAAGAATAAAGGCGGTGACTTGCGCCCCTGTGTCGATTATCGGGGGCTTAATAACGTCACCATCAAGAACAGACACCCATTGCCTCTTACCAACTCAGCCCTGGACGCCCTCTCTGGCGTCACCATCTTCACAAAGTTGGACCTCCTGAGCGCCTACAACTTGGTGCGCATCAGAGAGGGTGATGAGTGGAAGACGGTCTTCATCACCCCCACCGGACACTATGAGAGCTTGGTTATCCCATTCGGACTCTGTAATGCACCCGCCACCTTCCAGCAGTTCATTAATGATGTCCTCAGGGACATGCTAGGGTGGTGGATGTTTGTTTATCTTGATGACATCCTCATTTATTCATGTACAGCTGAGGAACACACCCAGCATGTCAGAGCGGTGCTTAAGAGATTGCTCGCCCACCAACTGTACTGAAAGTTGGAAAAATGCGCCTTTCACGAACGCTCCACCACGTTCCTGGGTTTCGTCATCTCGCCCTGACAACACAAGGAAGACACCCCCCGGGCGGACCCCGCACCTGTCATCGCACCAGCCAAGATCATCGCCCCACTTCACTGGCACCTGGAAACGAGGGTTCACCGTGCACAGGCAGTGGAGACCAAACCAGCAGGTGTGCCGCCTGGGCGACTCTACATGCCGAACACCGTGAGGACCGAGGTGTTGCAATGGGGCCATTCCTCGCCCCTATCTGGACACCCCGGCGCCAACCGCACCCTCCAATTTATAAGACGCGCCTTCTGGTGGCCATCTATGGCGAGTGACGTCAAGGCATGCCCAGTGTGCGCCAGGGCCAAGGATACCAAACAACCAACACCGGGGGAACTCCAATCACTCCCCGTTCCCCATCGGCCCTGGACGCACATTGCTGTCGATTTCATCACGGGCCTGCCGGCCTCTGAAGGGAAGACCACCATCTTAACCATCGTCAACCGGTTCTCCAAAGCCGTGCACCTGGTCTCCCTTGCCGGACTCCTGTCAGCCAAAAAAACAGCGGAGCTGATTTTAGAACACGTGGTCCGACTGCATGGGTTCCCAAAAGACATCGTCTTGGACAGGAGCCCACAGTTCACTGCACGGTTCTGGAAGGCCTTCTGCCGTCTGATAAATTCCACCTGTCGTCTATCCTCTGGTTATCATCCCCAACGGTCAGACAGAGCGGACCAACCAACAACTGGAGCGCTGACAACATGAGATGCTTTGTTGCCGATCGCCAGCGCTCCTGGGGCCGCTACCTCCTATGAGCTAAGTTATCTCACAATCTTCACGTCTCTTCAGCCACCAATCTCAGCCCATTTGAGGTATGCCACAGTTTCCAGCCTTCGATGTTCGATCATCAAGAACCGGAGGTTGAGGTACCGTCGGCCCAACAGTTGGTTCGCCGGTGTCAACGGCTGTGGAACCAAGCAAACGCCGCCATCCAACATGCCAACAACCGCTACACCATTCAACATCGCCGTCGACACTTGCCGGGACGATTGTACAATGTAGGTGACAAAGTATGGCTATCAACCAGAACCCTTCACCTTCACACGGAATCCAAAAAACTGTCACCCAGGTTCATTGGTCCATACCATGTCACTCTCCGGATCAACCCTGTCACCTACCGGCTCCAGCTGCCTGCGGCGCGCCGGATCCATCCGGTATTCCACACCTCTCAACTCAAACCCTTCATCACTTCACCCATGGTGAAACGCGTGGTTATCCTGCCTGCTCGCGCTGCTTCCGCGTTGTTTACCATCCACGCTACACGGGCTAACTGCTACGTCTTCTGTTTCACGGGCTAACTGCTACGTCTTCATATGAAACCTGCAGCACACATACGCGCACAAAAAAAAAACTGGAAGGATAATGCTCATTAACCATCAACTTTGTCAAAAAAAATTAGTCAAAAAAGAAATCATGAATGGAGATCACTTAATCACCTGGTGAAGTTGCATGGAAAAAATAGACCGCAATAACCATAACTATGTTTAATAGTGAGAGACAATGTGATGAGAACTCACAGGATTGGGACTAAACAGCTGTGTGGCCATAAGAAAACCACTTGATACTGAGGTTAATCACACATTTGGTAGGGAGCATAAAAATTGGATTTTGGAGCAATAGAAAAGGTCATATGGGCTGATGAGTTCAGATTGCCCCTATTCCAAAGCAATAGGTAATAGGGTAAGAAAAGAAGCGCATGAATGCACGCATCATACATAGTGGCCACTGTACCAGCCTCTGGAGACAGTGTTATGATCTGTGGTTACTTCAGTTGGTCAGCTGATGACCTACTATAAATGACCAGGTTACAACATCAATGGGATTGTTCTTTCCTAATGGCAAGGCATAAAGATTGGTTCTGGCCGCATGAGGAATCATTTTCTTCCCTTGCCACCACACTGTGTGCTGTAATCAATGTTAGTGGTGACTGAATATAATCTTAGTGTGTGCAACTCCCCC
>JAAGKR010006716.1:23290-41242 GCA_011419295.1 Clarias macrocephalus
CTCCCCCCCCCCCCCCCCCCGACAGTGTATGTGTCAAGAATCTAATTATGAGGGGCATTCAAATCAAACCAGGACATGCAATGAAATTTCAACTTCAACTGACATTTATAGCAGGCTTCAAGCAGTTATAAGTCTCTTACCCGCAGTTAAGCATTTGAATGGTGCAAACATTTCAAGATGGTCATATTTTCATGAATTATGATCCTGGCTGAAGTGGCTTGGAAACCACTGGAGTTGTTCAGCAAGTCAGCAAGTGGAATTCCTGATCCTTAAAAATTGATCAGGAATTGAAAGGTAATTTTTTTTACCAACTTGTAGAAGAGACTGAAGAAGATATCTGTCTGTGGGAACTGTAACATAATTTTTAAACATCACTTGCCTATTACAGGATCTCAGGATATTGGCTGTTTTATTGTGAGGTACTGAGTTCCTGGGAGGGCAGTATTTTAGATGTGAAGCAGGCAGTTCAATCATGGCTCTGGCACATTGAGAAAAGTTTCGACTTTGGAATCCAAGCACTAATGAAATGCTGGGAATAGTGTAGCAGGGGATTATTTAGAGAAATAAAGGTAGTTTTAAATCTCATATCTGGGTGTATCATATGTTATTCTGCAAAATAAAAAGTCCTGGTTTGACTTGAACCCCCATATGATTATTTAGTATTTAGCACTAAAGAGTTTAATAAAAAAAAATTAAGATTAAAAGGTATTTAAAAATTATGGTCAAAAGAAAAGAAATCTACTAACCGCATATAATGTCCAAGGCACAGAGTGTAATGTAGCTGAAGCAGTTAAATGGTTCTCCGCCTACATGTTTCAGCATCTTCTGGATCAAAATTTCACTCTGTTCATTCATTACCTCCAGGAAGTCAGTGAGGATAGAGAAGTGAAATGTTGGGGTCAGCATTTTGCGTCGACTGCGCCACTTGTCCCCTGTACTGTATTATGTGGGAGGCAAATTATGAAATCCACACAGTTTATCTTACTCAAATATTCAGATAATGTTTTAATGTTGAGGACTGCAAAAAGCTTTTTGCCATTGTGTAATTGTCACTTCATAGGTATTACAGCATGCCACACCTGTTCCACAAGATTTTGCCCCCAAATTAATGATTATTATAGATAAAGGATAGATTCTATTGTGTAGCTTGACATGGTTTAATTTTATAACTTCTCAGTTCAGTTGTGGTGAAGTGTTCTTGTACACCGATCAGCCATAACATTAACATTGATTACCATTATGCCTGAAGTTGATTGAAACTGGTGAAAAAAATCATGGGCACCAAAGGCCAGCCTGTATTGTCCAATTCCGCAGTAAAGTGACAAATCAAACAAACTGAAATGCTGACCACAATAAAAATAGGCTGCCAACCTGACCTTCAAATGACCTAGATCCTAATCTAATCGAGCACCCATGGGATGCTCTGGACTAACAGGTCTAATCTGTGGAGCCTCCATCCCTTAACCCATACCACCGAAGGTATCCACTGCCTATGTCCTACTACTACTATAATGAAACATAGCGTTGGTCTTTCAGAAGACATCAGACTACCTTTCAAAGAGTTCTTCCTAGGTGAAGAGCCCATTATCTTAAACTCAGCTTTCACAAGACTGAAGTGATTTACCTCCAAGCTCAGAAATCCTTTATGTGGGACCTATTAGTTATCATTGATGACTAAAAAGCTGTGTGTAGATAGACTCAATTACCAAGCACCAACAGGTCCCATAATATCTCAGGATCCCAAAAATACAGTATTACCTTTCCTGGCTACAGATTCTTTTCCAAACTCGTATTATTTCTAGGCTTCACGACTGCAACTTGCTACAGGCTGAACATCCCACTCCCAGCAGAATGTTGCTGATTGCCTGACTTGTAACCTCCCAAAATTCTGTCCTAAGCCTGCAAACCTACTCTCCCACTCATCTCCTACTGAGCTTCTTGTTGCAGAAAAATAGTTATTTAAAACTGTTGCCTTCACATTTCATTTATAAAGAGCTATGAAGTTGTCTATGTAGAGTGGTTCAAAACTGCATAACTGGACACCAACTCAAGTCTTTAAACTTAGAACTGTCTTCAATTTTCTCTCCCCTTCTTTCCTTCAAGATGTCTGTTATTTAGGATAATCTAGTGTTTGTTTTCTTTGCAATTTGCATTGGTTGCCTTCTGTAATACTTTGCGGTTTATTGAAATTTGAGTATTTGGGTTAAAATTAACTGCCATTTGTCTCCCATTGTAAATAAGTGGCATGTGGCTGCTTAGATGACTCAAGCACTTGTACAAACCAGTATTCTTGTTGGAATCAGTGGTGCTACAGTAGCTCTGAACATTTGTAAAGGTATTAATTCATTCATTCATTAATAAACCCAACATAAAATCCATGCAATTCACAGTAGTCAGTTGCTTCTTTTGTGTTTGTACCTGGTGAGTAAACCTGTGCCAAGCCAAGGGTGCAGAAATCTGTAGGGATAAGATTTATCTAAATGCTTGGAATTGCTGAGGACTGCCTGGGAGGAAAAGAAAGCAACCAAACAACAAAAATAAACGTCTTGTCCAAAACAGCCATTAATAAACTGCTTATATCACAAGTTTTATGTGGAACAAACGCTCCAGTCTTGGCACTTCCCCAGCATCACACAGAGTGACCATATGAACATGATTCATCACAGTTTGTTGCCAGAAGAGCAGGTAATGTAACTAATGTTTTTAATTATACACACCTCAATTGTCTCTGCATGATATAAAACAAGGAAAGGGATGGGTCCCACCCAGACCTTCGCAAGAGGTATGTGTCTGTATTCATTAGTCCCTTCAATAATCTGGTTGAAAAAATCTTTAAAATGACATACAAATATGAAATGCAATGCATAAATAATTTTTATTGTATACAACAACAAAACTCCAGTTACTACATATTTACAACACCTTACCTCCCCCATTGGCTTTGAACTGCAGAGCATTACCAATAAATGGGAAGGCGCCTTCCATTCCTGGAATTGGCTTCATCTCCCTCCATGTATGTATGTAGCTTTTAATTGGAGAATATAGCACAAACAACAGCAGGATGATAGAAGTTATGCTTCCCAGAGTGTATAATCCAAACAGAATTTCCATTTTGCAGTTATGGAATTGAAATCAGTGAATGTTCTAAAAAAAAAAAAGTTGGATAAATCGCTCTCACATGAACTTCAGACTAAACGCTCACTGTCTCACAAACAAAATATTATCAGGTCATGCTGGTTTATTTATGGTCTCCAGTTAAATCATTGACAGAAGACGAGCAATGGGAAATCACAACTTATTAAGTTGCCATGCAATCTGCTCTTCAATATGGATGGCTGCAAAAAATATCTGTGTATAAACTAACGCTTACAGCTAAACTAGTTGTATTTACTATTTAACCCATCTGACAAACCAGATGTATAGGGGCAATGAAAACCAAATGCAGGAATATGGATTGCACTGCTACTATGTTTGCTTATGAATGGTAAATATTGACAAACCTGCCATAGATTTTGGCCAAAAAAATATTGTGGATGGCCAGGAAAGAATATATTTCTATGCAGTTATTATATTCTCTATATAGTTAGTATATTTTTTATATTCACACAGTTTTACTCAAATGCATGTGAAATTAGTAGTCAATTATACTGTATTTAAGGAAATTTGTCAATACTTTGCACAAAATCATAATGTTATGACCACCGACAGGTGAACAGATCAACACTAATCAACTATACATTAGCATACTGGTGACATGATCAAGGGCACCCATGCCCAAAGGCCAGCCTGGCCAGTCCCACAGACAAGTCAATGCAGCACAAATCAACATCACAGAAAAAAGTCAATGCTGGCCACGATTGAAAGAGCACCTGAACATTCAGTGCAGCACAACCCACTATACACAGAGCTCGGCAGGCAAAAAAGAACAAAATAGAACCAATGACCAGGCTTCCAAGCTCCCCAGATCCCAAGCCAATCAAGTTTATGAATGGTGTAAATGTAGTAAAGTAATTTTAAATAAATAAAACCAGTTCAAGTTTCTTTATTATTATTTTTTTCAAAGTTTATTTTTTATTTTTTTTAAGACATTAAGGTTAATGTTAAGGCTCTTTGGATGCAACAAAACAACAACAATAATCAAATATTTATAAATACAGATAATAATACTGTAATACAGATTGTTCAATGTGGTTCGTTTCCACAAAACATTCTAAACATATGCAGTGAGATTATAATGCACTTCTTGAGCAATACAGTTACACTTTGTAACTAAATAAGGCCACAAAAGTAATAGACTATGAGTGAGTTATTCGAAGCATCATAATACTTTGTTCTACAACTACAGTAAAAATAGATTCATTACATAACAAAGTAATTTTTTTGCATATACATTGACTTGGCATGTAACACAGGCATGCAATTTCTAATACAAAACCATTGAGAACAAAGCAAAATCTCATGTTCATTTTAAACTTCATCAGCATAATTACTATTATCTGTGTATTTCCTGTATATATAAAAATATAATGTGCAACTGTCCACAAAACTATACATTGTTAGTTCAAGTAATAAATGTACTGTAAAGCACCAGATGATTTTATTTTTCACACTTTATAGTCGTGATGAGATGGACTGTTTTGCAGCAACTTCAACATAGTACCCATCTTTTAACTGTGCTGTGGCATTACCACCTGAAACTTCTTCCGCCCATTTATCGGAAACCGACTCAATGCTTTCCGGGGACCTAAGAAATAATAAGATGAACATTTTGTATTTAATCACAAATAACTTTTGTGTTTGTCCTTCAGCTCTCCTCATTAAACACATTAATTAATTAGCTGGGATTTTACATCAAACATTATGTCTCATGCATTATTCTAAAAAGTTTTCCATGCTTGATCGTCCCACTTGTGCATTTGATTACTTACACATTAGCTTTAATACAACATACTTATGCCACTAGTAGAACACTGCAATACATGTCTCTGTTGTCCAGCCTTATGAACTGGAAATGAAATATTGACTATGAGGTGGCAGAATATCAGATTTCATTTGAGGGTATTGACCTTTACTGTGGCTAAGCTTGGATTAAGGAATCAAAATTAAAAATCAATATCTTTAGTTATTGTGGTTGATGTCCTGCTACAAAAAATGAAATCTTTCCACTGGGTTTACTTGGAACTGAAGATGCTTCTTTGCACACCAGAATTTAGCCTACTAGTACTTCTTACCACATGAGTAACCATTGAAGCTGTGCTTGCAAGACTGGTTTGCAGAAACTAAAAATGAGTGGTGGTTTGGCACGGTGGTGCAGTTGAAAGCATTGCTGCCCATTATCTTGAGGGTTCCCTGGCTGATATGGTGCTCAGGTTGCTGTCTCTGGTGAGAAAGTGTTAGGGTTGGCCCTATTGTGGATATTGCTGAGCACTAATGGGGGAACTTTGTGGACTTACAGAAGTGGCCGTAAAAGATGTAACCCACTAACTAAAGTCAGTATGGTATTTAAAAACCTTCACACCTACAAAAAGCACATTTGGCGAAAATCTTTCGGCACAAGGTTAATACTGTGCTGTTACCACATCTATTCAATGGTTCATGGAAAAATTCATGGGGAACCTGTAATACCCAAGTAAAGGTTTACTGTAGCTTCGAAGTAGCACTTCGAAATCAGGACTTTCTGTATAAGTATAGGTATAGCCTCCTCTAAAACAAGATTGGCATGTTCGTTTTGGGGGAAAGGGCAGAGAATGCGTAGTGGAAAACGTTAGAATCTTATTCATGAGAGATTTTTTTTAAAAAGTGAGCTTCACCAATGGATTGTGTTTACACTGTCAGTTTTGGAGTTTTTGTTAACCAATCCTTGGTGATGATGACAATTTACAGATGAGGTTATCTGTTAACCAGGGAATTTACTTCTCTATCCTCACCTGTAGTGTCTAAATGAATAAATAATTAAATGATATTTAAAAAATTGGATTCTTCTCCATGACTGCTGGGCATACCATCCATGATAGGGTGAGAAGGCAATTTGGGAGAGCCTTGGGGTAAAGGTACTGCTCCAAAGCATCGGAAGCGTTCAAAGAACAAGATTTAAGTACCTTTAAAAGGACACCCCCTGGTCAGCACCTGCAAAGCCATATTAAGCATGTCCCGGAACCCACTGGTGCAATTATAACTCATGGCATAGGGAACATATGGGGATACCCCAAGAGGGGCTGGAATCTACAGTAAGACTGTGGACAGAGAAGTCTGGGCTGACCTTCTGAGTCTGTTTCTATTGCAACCTCAGCAAAAAAAAAGAAAAATTAATGAAAGAACACCCCAGAATTTACACTGAACATCTGCACATTCCAGATCCAGAGCGCTAGAAAACCACAAACCTGTCTGGCATGTAAGTAAAACCACAAACCTATCTGCCATATCTAAAGCATAAACAATTACCCATTCATTTTAAATGAAATTGTATTGCTGCACATTTACCTATAGATCCGAGTACAGTTATGTTCCCTCCCTCTGTATCAGAGGAAGACAGAAGATTTGCACGTCTCTTTGGTGGTGCAGCACAGTCAGAAAAGCTGTTTGCTGTGAAGGAGGTGATGCCCATGCTGAAGCCTGTTACACCCATAGCTGTGCCTTCACCTGAAATTCAACATACGATTTAGTAGCATAAACGTCTGCTCTATGAGTTAATGTGCATTGATTTGATTTGTATTTTAATATAGATATAAACCTGTAGTCAATAAGAAAAACCCACTCACTCATCGTCTATACCTTTATCCTGTATTTGGGGTCACTAAGGGCATTGAGTCTATCCCATGGCATGAGGTGGGTTATACCCTGGATGGGGTGCCAATTCATCGCAGGGAGCACGCTCATTCACACACACTATGGGCAATTTGGGAATGCCAATTAATCTAATCTGCACGTTTTTGGACTTTGGGAGGAAATCGCCAAGCACGGGAGAACATGCCAACTCCATGCACACAGTCCCGAGGCGAGAATCAAACCCAAGCCACCACAGTGCCACAAGAAAAATTTTACATTTTTAAATATGTTTATTAAACAAAAATTAATATTACAGCATAATATTAAGAATGTTTGTATGGTTAATGATCTGAAACAATGATCAGTAATAAGTGTGTAACACTCAGTCACCTGTTTTGGAGAAGTTCCCATTGAAAAGGCTTCTCCCTGTCCTCATACTAAAGGCAAAATCCATGGCTGTGTAGGAACTTTTCATGGGTGTGTCTGACTGCAGAATGTATCAAGACATAAATTAAACCAGACCTTGTTATCTTCCCATTCATCTAAATCATCTACATTAACGACATACTAATGCAAGCCAAGAAACCTGGTGTTTTCAATTTAGCAAACATTGCACTGCAACACCCTACTACATTAGGCTCCATTGGAGTCCATTGTGATAACACCTGCTATAACATTCTTATCTTTATTTATGGACAGACAGTTGAGTAATCCCAGCTGATGCAAAACTGTTATGATTGGGAATTATGAGTAGGGAAAAAGTTGTGCTGGCCTTCTTCTTAATGTAAAATACAATATACAGTATATCAAATGGTTTGTGGATAACATGTACATACAGTACAGACCAAAAGTTTGGACACACCTTCTCATTCAAAGAGTTTTCTTTATTGTGTTCTTTAGCCCAAACAAGTCTCTTCTGCTTGTTGCCTGTCCTTAGCAGTGGTTTCCTAGCAGATATTCTACCATGAAGGCCTGATTCACACAGTCTCCTCTTAACAGTTGTTCTAGAGATGTGTCTGCTGCTAGAACTCTGTGTGGCATTGACCTGCTCTCTGATCTGAGCTGCTGGTGACTCGGATGAACTTATCCTCCGCAGCAGAGGTGACTCTTGCTCTTCCTTTCCTGGGACGGTCCGCATGTGAGCCAGTTTCTTTGTAGCGCTTGATGGTTTTTGTGACTGCACTTGGGGACACTTTCAAAATTTTCCCAATTTTTCGGACTAACTGACCTTCATTTCTTAAAGTAATGATGGCCACTCGTTTTTCTTTACTTAGCTGCTTTTTTCTTGCCATAATACAAATTCAAACTTTTTGAATGAGAAGGTGTGTCCAAACTTTTGGTCTGTACTATACATTTACAGATCTAGTCTCCAGATCTAGTACTGTACATTTACAGACCTAGACATCCATTTGCACAAGAGCATGAGGCACAGGAGGCTTGAGGACATGGAGGTGTGCCTGCGTGAGGTCAGTATCCAAAAGTTCATCCCAAAGGTGTTTAAGGTTGAGGTTTCTTTGTAGCCACTTGTGCTGATGGCTTCCATATTTCCACTCCAACCATGGCAAACCATGTCTTTATGGACATATTCTGAATAAGGACAGTGTGATCTTGGAACAGGTTTGGGTCCCACCAGTGTTGATGTGATGGTCAGGTGTCCACAAACGTTTCGTCATATAGTGTAACAGCAGAATAATCATAATAATAATCAGATCATTTTACATTTCTCTACAGACCTGCATGCCAGAATTGCTGAAAGGACACCATGTAGCAGAATTTAAACTAAAACTTTAAATTAACTAGTTCCAACCCCTTGTTAATGTGACATCTTATGCAGTAGGTCACTCTAGCAGTACGCGCTACAGGCAGCTTCTTTACAGACTCTTACTCTGAACGTGTGGTTGGTGTTGGGGCGAGATAGGGACTCCAGCAGTAGAGTGGGCTCTTTCACAGGTGGAAGGCTGGACCCTGTGTGCACTGCACCACCTCTCATGAGACGACCCCTGAGCTAGAAAATGAGAGTGCCGAATCACGCTGCCGTTCATACGGTATCATAAACATGATACAGGAATTATACAGAAGTACTAGAAATTTGGATCAGGTCATCTGTGACTCTGTAAGTAATGTTACCTGTGTATGTCTCAAAGCAGGAATGTGACAATCTTGATCTACACTGTCAGAGTGGATGAGAGGAAGTCTGTGGTTCTGAACTGCACTCGCAGGTGGGGTGAGCAGATCCTCAGCTACAGTGGATCTGCAGCACAAACACACAGTCACGAATTAACAAAAGTCTGCTTACTCCTGGTTTCTGCAGATGCTTCAAGCTAGCTTTGCTATGGTTCTAAATTAAACAAAAATGTATTGTCATATTGTTCTTATTTATATTTTAAATTAGTTTTTTTGACATAAAAAAATCAGATGGTTCAATACAAATGTATGCATTGTTTAGCATTATTTGGTTTTGTAAGTTTGAATCAGTGGGTACAGACAGGATTATGACTAACAGTCTGGTTCCTCGCAGGGAGCTTTGTGCTGGGAAGTTCTGACGCAGAAGAGTTCTGCCACTGAGTCTGGGGAGAATCCGCCGGCCAGAGGGTTTGTGTGAGCTTATGCTCATTCCACTTGGGGCCTTCAGGGTGGTGAGTGTGGTGCTTCCATCATCTGAGTCACACCTTCGACAGAATCAAAACAAAGCACAAAAACTCCCAGTTATGTAAAGTGCATCTAGTTTGTATGTAGTATGCAAGACAGTACAAATAAGATTAGGATTGCACCTTATGGTATGGTATCTACATGGCCATCATGTTCTTTATTTACTGTATAGATAAAACACTGTACATAATAGAAATCTGTTTATAACATCAGCATTGCTATATTTAGAGGTACAAAGTTACAAAAGATCAAAAGAAGATTAATCAACCATTATATACACTGCCTGGACTGCCTATTTCAAAAGGGTGATCGGTAAGTCTGAGTAAGAAAGGAAGTGCATGAAGCAATGCACCCATAGTGCCCACTGGAAAAGGAGGCAGTGTTACTGTCTGGTCTGGTGTTGCTTCAGTTGGTCAGGTCTAGGCTCTGCAATGTTATGTGGCAATAAATGAAGTCAGCCGATGACCTGAATGTACTGAATGACCAGAGTATTACAGTATGGTGTATATAAGTGCATGTGTATATGTATGTATGTTCAGCTTTAATTCAAGGCGTTCGACAAAAGTGTCATTAACCATTTTGGAATTACAGATATTTTCATACACACACCCATTTTGGGGTCTCATAAATAATGGAACAAATTGTCCTGTTGCATGGACATGTGTGTGCTGGTTCCTCATTACTCCATGACTCAATCAAGGGGAAAAAAGGCCTGGAGGTGGGTTGTGTGTGTGTGTGTGTGTGTGTGTGTGTGTGTGTGTGTTATATTTGCATTTGGTGTTCACTAAAAGTCTCAACATAATGTCAAAATAGGTGTCAATGTACAGTACAGACCAAAATTTTGGACACACCTTCTCATTCAAAGAGGTTGAATTTGTATTATGGCAAGAAAAAAGCAGCTAAGTAAAGAAAAACGAGTGGCCATCATTACTTTAAGAAATGAAGGTCAGTCAGTCCGAAAAATTGGGAAAACTTTGAAAGTGTCCCCAAGTGCAGTCACAAAAACCATCAAGCGCTACAAAGAAACTGGCTCACATGCGGACCGCCCCAGGAAAGGAAGACCAAGAGTCACCTCTGCTGCGGAGGATAAGTTCATCCGAGTCACCAGCCTCAGAAATCGCGGATTAACAGCAGCGAGCAGGTCAATGCCACACAGAGTTCTAGCAGCAGACACGTCTCTAGAAAAACTGTGAAGAGGAGACTGTGTGAATCAGACCTTCATGGTAGAATATCTGCTAGGAAACCACTGCTAAGGACAGGCAACAAGCAGAAGAGACTTGTTTGGGCTAAAGAACACAAGAAAAAACACAATAAAGAAAACTCTTTGAATGAGAAGGTGTGTCCAAACTTTTGGTCTGTACTGTAAGTGAAGGAAGCCATAATTTAGCTGAAAGAATCCTATCAGAGAGATAGCATAACCATTGGGAGTGGCCAATACAACCGCTTGAAACATTCTTTTTCAAGCAGGAGTAAACTGGTAAGCCCGGCAATATCAAAAGGCCTGGAGGACCAGGGAAGACAACTGCAGTTGACAAGTGTATTACATATATGAGACTTTTACATTTTAAATTACGAAGAAAAAAAAACATCTTTTTGAGATGTAAGGTGTAGATGTATGAGATTTTGTAACTGTATGGGACTTACAGTGACCTTTCCACATATCCCTGCTGTCTCTGTTGCAATGGTTTTGCTTGGATTGTCATAACACCATTTAAATTAGACTTAAAAACATTTGAGTCCTAATCAAACACAAAATGAAAAACATGATTAAGAACAGAATGTCATTGCTCACGTAACAGTATTTGGTATTTTATGTCCTGTGTTTTTGTTGTAGGTTGGTACCTGCACATTATAGAGGTTTGGCCAAAGAAACACGGTCCTGCTATTAGTGCCTCTGCTCGGAGAAATGTGGCTTCCCCTTGATGGGAGATGTGATGAAAGATCACAGATTTGGCTTGAGCTCTCCAGCATCCATCTCCGTGTTGCTCCATCTGATCCCAAAACAAAATAATGAAGACAAGTGAAAATCAACCACTTTTAACCCCTTTGACTTTTTATATTTACTTAAAAATCACATATAAATATATAATCGCTATATCACAAATCCAAGTTCAAACAGACTGCTTTATGTAATATTAACATTCGGTGCATACATTACATCATTCAAGATCAATTGATCCTCTATATAATACTCTTGTTACACTGAGTCTTCATAAATATTTAATTATGAGCCTGGTTGTCCTTAATCCCAAATAACTCTTTTCTTGTCTTATATTAGTCGAACCTTGTACCAAAATGAATTAAGGATTGCTCTTGTTGTGCTCGCTGACGTTTATGGAAAATGACTAAATGACAGAAACATGCCATTAAAAATGTGAGCATGTCTGTCAGTTTAAATTTGGTAAACCCACCAGAATGGGGCTTCTCCCGGTGTTTGCGCAATAGCTCTTCCAGTAAGCTCACTGCCTCCCGCCATACATCATCAAATAGCGCATCAGCCACAGCATCATGGATACATGCGTTGGGGGACACGCGGGGTACGCCATCCCAGGGTGCAACATTTGAGGCCTTCCTCTGATCCATTTCCTCATTGCCCCTGTAAGAAAATAGCCATGAATACACTCATGCACTTTATCCTTAACGTGAAACCTACATAAACGGCTCCTAGCAGGAAATAAGCAGCACATTTACTCCTGGTTAATGTTAATTAATAAGCTGTCATTCACTACACGTGCACTTTAAAGAGCTGCAGTTTTACATTTCCCAACTGATATTTTAATCAGTTGTTTTTGTTTATTCAAGAGTTTGATATATGTGTAGTACAAAAAAGTATTATCTTCAGATATTTACACTCTCAATAAGGCTTTTATCACTGCTAAGGGAAGATGTATCAGCTTTATAAAAAAAGAAAAGACAAAAGCTGGGCAAAATGATCTGTTCCCAAGGGTCCTTATCCCGGTCTGTAAAGAATATTGTTGTTATTTATTATTATTATTATTATTATTATTATTATTATTATTATTATTATCCTCGCAGATGTATCTCATTTGCGCTCGCTGATTTTGGCATTATTCTAGCATCTTAATTTCATTTTGATGCAAATATTTATTTTCCTGCTCATGTACAACATGGATGTGAAAGTCTCCGTGAAGGAAAAAAAAAGTTTAAAAGGCAGTAGCAGTGCGGGAGATGAATCTGTTTATTGGGTGATTCTGGTAGTGTGTGAAAGTCGTCCTACACAGTAACTCCCCTGCTCCTGATTCTGCTTTCGTCTAACACCAGTAACGATTCTTTTTTCAAAAGTAAAGTGCAAGTGGGCCTCCAAGTGGCGCAGTGGTAAAGTGCTCGCCCTATCATCCTGAGATCGCCGGTTCGAATCCCGGGTGATGCTGTAACCTCTCACAGCCGGAGGTCTAGAGGGAGCTGATTGGCCGAGCTCTCTCAGAGGCTCATTCAGAGGCTCTCAGAGGGGAGGGATGAGAACTTAGTGCTCCCACATTTAATCACGGCTCTACAGTCAATCAGGGGCGTCTGTGAGCAGAAGGGGTGGATAGCGCTGTCCTCAGAGAGCGAGCAGTTCGAAAAGAGGCGGGTGGTCGGCTGGCGTCACGTGGTTTGGAGGAAACACGGGGTAGTCTTCGGCCCTACCGACTGAGTGGTAGTAGTAGCCTTAATGTGGGAGCCCCCTAGTGATGGGGAGGAATTGGACACAACTACATTAGGGAGAAAATCATGAAAAATTCCAAAAAAAAGTAAAGTGCAAGTTAATTTGTTTTATTTTTACTTCATATTTTGTATTAAGTATTTTTATATTGATATTTTTGGGCAGTGGAACAAATTTAAAAGAACAGATATTAAAATAAAAAATATATTTGCACTATTTGTTAAAGATATCAGTTACTATTTTGAAGCAACTTAGAACCTACATATTTAGACAGTTTTTAAAGATGGTTATGTGCCAGTATGGCACTCTTTACAAGTTTATATATTTACAAATTTAAGTCATAATGATAAAAAAAACACACTATTGTTTAGTTCACTGTACAGAAAAGTGTTGAGCTGTAACTTCAAAACTAAAGTACACACCAAACCATGACTTTTGAGTAAACACCACTGTTATATTCCTAATATCTTTAACTGGATAGACACATTTCATCAGCAGGATCCCAAAGTGCAAAGGTTTTGTGTGTATACAGTGAAACACCAGTAGCATAGGTCAATGTGACATCTATTTCCATGTACACTTTGAGGAATAAACGGTTCAGTATTCCACACTGTGTAAAAAAAATAAAATAAAATAAAACTTTTTGTGTAAACACCCCGACCAAAAAAAAAAGACAATAACAAAAACACATTGAATACATTAAAAACTCCTACAGTTTGATTTACTTACAGTAGTTATTTTTTTAAAGGGGACATTATCAAACAGAACAGGAACTTATGTGCCTGAGTTAAGGAAGAAGTGTTTATTAGTTATTAGTTCCAGAGTTTATGAACTAAAGTTGGTTAATCGTCATTTCAACAATTTCTGGATGAGCTCACAGATGATGTAACATTTTATATCAGTTTCTGTAAGAGTATGTGCTTCCCTACCAGGACTTATTTAACATACGACAACGACAAACCGTGGTTCACAGAAAAAGTCAGCGGCCAAAGAGGATGCCTACAGGAGTGGGGACAGAATCATGTTTCAGACCCGGTTTCAGTTTCAGCCTGAAAGCCATTACTAACTACAAGACGCCATCCTCCAACTCTAAGGAATCAACAACTGGTTGACGACTTGAACGAGTCCTACTGCAGATTTTAAACTTCCAGTCTCACACCAGACACCCATCTTGACTATCTCTCAACACAACCATTAACACTTCTGGCAACCCCCCTCTTCCCCCTCCTGCACTTCGGGTCTGTGAGAAGGATGTCTGTCAGATGTTCCACAAACAGAAGAGGAGGAAAGCTCCAGGCCCAGACGGCATTACACCAGCCTGTCTAAAATCCTGTGCTGACCAGTTGGCCCAAATTTCCCACAGATCTTCAACAGATCCCCAAAGATGTATGTACAGTGGAACCTCGGATTGCGAGTAACGTGGTTTACGAGTGTTACGCAAACTGAGCAAAGATTTTAAATAAATTTTTCATTGGAAACCAAGCAAATATTAGTTTACGAGTGCCGAGTATCAAGTATCACGCATGCGACTCTTATTTTCACACCGAGCGGCAAGTGATCACAACTGAGCCATTAATTTTTCTCTCTCTTGCCCTGCGGAATTGTGGGTAATCGTCTCCGACTCAGCTCTGTCGGGATTCTTTTCAAAGGTAAGGTGCTGGTTCATTTGTTTTCTTTATTTTTTTTTTTACTTCACAGAAGTAATTTCGTTAGTATGAGTGTCATTAGACAGATTTCTTTTTTCCCCCGTTAAAAAAGTGCTTCCGTTGTGTGTGTGTTTGTTGTGAAACTTAAAAAGCGAGGTGGGGAGAGGGAGGATGAGTTTTACTGTGTAAGGCGAGGCGAGGGAAGGGGCTAATTCCCCCCCACACACACACACACACACACACACACACACACACACACACACACACACAAATACACGGCGCCTGCCCGCACAAACGGAAACACTTGTTTTTTTTTTTAAGGTAAAGTGCAGGTTAATTGTTTTATTTATATATTGTATCAATTATTTTTGTATCAATTATTATATGTATTTATTTTTTTGGGCTGTGGAACAAATAATTTGAGTTTTCATTATTTCTTATGGGAAAATTAGATTTGGTTTACGAGTGCTTCCGGAATGAATTATGCTCGTAATCCAAGGTTCCACTATAGTATCATCCCCATTCCAAAGAAACCCAAAATCACAGGACTTCCCTCACATCCAAGCCATCTTCTCTTTGAACATTTGCCATCTGGTCGACACTACACAGCACCAGGACAACCTGGCACAAAGAACAGTTTTTTCATGAATTGTTAATTGGTGCAATAAAAATATGTGCAATATTATGTACAATAATGGTCAATACCATTTAATATTTATTTGATAATACCTCACATCCTATGGCATTTATTGTAATTTTGGTCATGTGTGCTGGTGTCACCAAAACAAATTCCTTGTATGTACAAATGTATTTAGTAATAAAGCTCTTTCTGAATCTGATTACAATATCTGGGTGCCAATTTTGCATTGTAATTCCTTCAGTATCACAAATACTGAAGTTTATAATACTAAAATACTTTGTCCCCCCTACTACAGAAGATGCTGTGCAATGTGTGAACAGGTTAGAGTACACCCCCTGTAGGATTCTAGAGGAATGACAGCATTTTACCGCTTCAAATGCAAACCTATGTAAATAGAATTTTTTTTAATTAGCTTCAATAATTTTGGAGTCAGTATGGCAATTTTCAAATAAAGATGAATTGCCACAAAAAAAATCACACTACAGCATTGAATTTTTCTTTTTCCCAACTATAATACCAACAGAATTCCAACAACTTCGCCAACATCATCACCAAATTAATATTGTCACAATACTGTGACAAATCAAAAATACCTGCAATGTACTTTTACTTATTACTTTATACTTACTAAGCACAAACTGAATGAATAAATAAGGCTTACATAATGATAATTGTGTAAAAAGTGTGGAAAGAACACAAAAACAGATTGTATAAAAAACAATGGTGGCTTACATTTCTCTCCCATCATAGGCGAGAAACTCCTCTATCCTGCCTTCTACCTCATAGATCTCCTCCTCTTGTGGAAAAAGAGAGCACGATAACTCTGAAAGAGGCGACTCGGAGTAGACGGTCTGATCAGACCAGGAGCACAGAGCTAATCTGTGGGCCTCCACACAGAGCCTGCAGAATGAGAGAAAAAGAAGAAGCAAAGCAGTGTGAGAAACAGAAATAAAAAGAGAGAGGCAGTGAGACAGAGAGCCCTCTCATCCAAACTGGGCCAGACTGATAAATGCAGGACTTATGGGCATTTTTACTACAATCTCATCCCATTATTCCAGAACGCCCTGCATATTTTATTTCAGGTATGAAGCTTTCTGCTGGAGGGCTGGGATGCACATAAAATAAAAACATGATTTGCGCTGCACATTGATGAATGCGATGTAGTGAAAGAGCAAACAGCCCTGAAACCAATCAATAGCATAAATCAATGCATCAAGGACTTACACGTGCACTGAAATGAAAAGGGAAATAAAAAGAGTACTTTCCAAAAGTTTCTTAAAAGTAATTTTAAAGAAATTGGTGATTAATAATAATAAAAAACATTACACAAGGCAATAGTTGAGGTCACACAATGGTTAAGAAATGTGGGTTTTACTCACTCACTCATCGTCTATAACGCTTTATCCTGTATTCAGGGTCGCGGGGGGCCTGGAGCCTAGGGCGATTTAGGGAGCCTAGGGAGATTTAGGGCACGAGGCGGGGTACACCCTGGACAGGGTGCCAATCAATCACAGGGCACACACATATATACACACACCATCACACACACTCATTCACACACTACAGGCAATTTGGGAATGCCAATCAGCCTAATCTGCATGTCTTTGTACTGAGGGAGGAAACCGGTGTACCCGGAGGAAACCCACCAAGCATGGGTTTGGGTTTTAATCATTTTTAATCCAAAATATGAATGGGGAGACAAAGTAATACATTTATTTATAATATTATTATTTTTATTTGCACAGATTGTGGGCAAATTGAATTTCGAATTCCGAGCATTCTGAGCAGTTTTGAGATATTGAGGTTCAAAGGTTTTGCACGCCATAGAACAAAAACTTATCTGTGCTTTTTATTTTTCAGAGACACAGCCCGAAAATACATATCACTTAAAAACACCTCGCGTTATGTTAATACATTATCACATTATCTTACGTTATAGAGCAGGAAATGGGAAATGACTCAATTCTGACAAAAAAGTCTAACAGAACGTCTCGGGTTACTTGGCTGTAACCCTGTTCCCTGATAAAGCGGGAACGAGATGCTGCATGAAAACGCTATGGGAACATCTCTTTGTTGCCCGGTTGTGAAGCCTGTGCATGTCACACCCGCCGAATACCTTCGGCTTATACCCTGTGCCAGGCATGACGTCACCGAATAAGGTGCACCTGCAGGTTATAAATAGGAGTGAACCGGAAACATTCTCAGGTCAATTTTGTCTGAAGGACGTCCGGGCACGCCAGCAGTGCGGCATCGGAACGCAGCATCTCGTTCCCGCTTTATCGGGGAGCAGGGTTACAGCCAAGTAACCCGAGACGTTCCCTTTCAAAAGCTACACTCAATGCTGCGTGAAAACGCTATGGGAACGAGAATACCAACGCTGCCGCACTGCAAGTGTCTGGACCCCCAGGTTGTGTAGCGTGTGCGCACAAGCCGAGGAGGTCTCAGACCTAGCTCTGGGATGCTGACTGAAGGATCCGTGAACCTGGAGTTGCATTGACATCTAGACTATAAAATCTAACAAACGTGTGTGGAGAGGACCAGCCCGCCGCATCACACACCTGCTGCAGGGGGACGCCTCTTGCCAAGGC
>JAAGKR010006717.1:0-37500 GCA_011419295.1 Clarias macrocephalus
TGAGGGATGTCATCCGAATGCCATGGTACCACTGTATACCAATTCTTCCAGCTCCCAAATGTCTCCCATTGACAAACGAATAAGATATATTGTTCTTTTTAATATGATGTATATATACACACAATTAAATAGCACAATTATATCCCACATTCTTGTCTTCATACTAGCTTCATTGGCACCCAAGGAATCATTTGGATTTGTCACTTCATACCAAATCCACACACAGTGGAGAAAATCTCAATTCAAATACTGCGTGCTGAAACCACTGCTCAGTATTGTGCATGGAAACACGTCACGTCCTGAATTACATGACAGCAATATAAAATCAACAGAGCAATCTGTCACGGCAATTAAGGAAAAAGGTAGCCGGGACTCGAATTATGGGGTATTTTAGGTATAAGAACATCATGGTGTCAAGAAACTTCAAAACTGGTAGCCCTTAATGCTGTTCAAATTTGTAGAGAAAATATTAGCAATAATAATATTATTTTGGGAAAAAAGTAGTTGGGTGCACTAACTGCTCTTGACCACACGAGGCCGCCAGTGTCATACTTTACTATATGTGCTATAATGACAGTCATATAAACACTGACCTACTATTTTTTGGTTGTTTTCTTAAAATCTACACATATAATATAGAAGCCACTATTTCATGTAGTGCATTTTATGGATATAAAAGTCATTATACAACCCATGTAATCAATAGTATATATATGTGTGTGTGTGTGTGTGTGTGTGTGTGTGTGTGTGTGTGTGTGTGTGTGTGTGTGTGTGTGTAAAATGAATACATTCTCCTCCAGCTCTACCCCGCCAAAACACTAGGTCCAGTTCATGTGTGAAAATGATTCCTCATCTCCCCAAATCCACTCTTTCACACTCTCAGTCCTGGAATATGTCCGTACCATCAGGGAAGAAAAACTCAAAGGATGAGAGAACCTAATCATTCAGTACATTCAGGTCGTCAGCTGACTTAATTTTATTGATTTTTTAGTATGAGGTTATAGGATGAATTATGCGTAAGCCAGATTACATAGGATGATACAGACATAGGATGAAAGAAGCGATGCGTCTTGGGTCGACTTTTAAACTGGTAGACTGTGTCTGAGCCCTGAACACTGTCAGGAAGGCTATCTCCTTTTGTAGATTTTGAAATTCTGGGAACTACCAGAAGTCCGGAGTTTTCTGATCTTAACGCGCGTGGTGGATTGTACCGTATCAGAAGACTGGTTAGGTATGTGGGAGCTAAACCGTTTAGAGCCTTGTACATAAGTTATGCTATTTTGTAATTAATTCTAAACTGAACAGGTAGCCAGTGCAGGGATGATAATATTGGGGTTATATGATGATATTTTCTGGATCTAGTGAGAACCCTGGCGGCTGCATTTTGGACTAACTGTAGCTTGTTAATTGAGGATGCAGGACAGCCACCCAGTAATGCATTACAGTAGTCCAGTCTGGAGGTCATGAATGCATGAACCAGCTTTTCTGCATCAGATACAGATAAAATGTTCCTAAGCTTGGCAATATTTCTAAGGTGTAAAAAGGCTGTTTTTGTGATATTGGAAATATGATTTTCAAATTATAAGTTACTGTCTAATATTACGCCCAGGTCTTTCACTGTCGAGCAGTGAAACAGTACATCAGTACATCCTTCTAAATGCAGGCTGAATTGTGAGAGCTGGTGTGTACTGGTTTTTAGGCCAATAAGTAATATTTCTGTCTTATCTGAATTTAGTAAAATAAAATTATCGGTCATTCAATCTTTTATATCTTGAACACACTCAGTCAATCTAGACAACTTGGGTATTCCGTCTGGTTTTGTGGAGATGTATAACTGGGTATCATCAGCATAACAATAGAAACTAATCCCATGTCTTCTAATGATGTTACCCAAGGGAAGCATGTATATGGAGAATAGCAGAGGTCCTAAAACTGACCCTTGTGGGACCCCATATTTCACTGGCATTAAACCGGACAGTTCTTCAGTTAGATCCACAAAATGGTATCGATCAGACAGGTAGAATCTAAACCATTTTAATGTCTGTCCATGGATACCTATGTGATTTTGTAAGCAATCCATGAGAATAGTATGATATATAGTGTCGAATGCAGCACTAAGATTAAGTAAGACGAGTATCACTGGGAAAGTTAACAATGTCTAGTAATAAGACACCTTCATGAATTTAAACGTAAATACAGAGGGTTTACCTCAAGAACACTCAAGAACTGGAAGGTGAGATTAGACTTTGCAATAAAGAAAAACTATTTAAAAAGCCTGCTCAGGTCTGATTCAAGAATAACGTGTTCCGGAATGTTAGAAGAGAAGAGTATGGAAAAGGAAAGGAGGTTCCAAAGTATAGAGTACCACATCATCATGAAACATTATGGAGGCAGTGTTATAAGCTTGGATGTGTATGGCTGCTAATGGAGCTGACACACTTGTGTTTATTGATGATGAGACTCAGAAAGAAGTAGCAGCATATACTGTAGCTCTACTTTCTACTCAGATTCAGTCAAATGCTGCAAAACTCAACAATAAGGCCCAAAACGTAGCGTGAAAGCAGGCAAATGACCAGGATGTTCTTAAAGGGCCTGACCTCAACCTGACTGAGCTGCTTTTCACAAGACCAAAGGTAGAAAGGCCTACAAACAAGCATCAGCCAAAGGAAGCTGCATTAAAGCATACGGGATCTGCATTACGGCAAAGCAGGCCAAGGAGGAAACTCAGCATTAGGTGATTTACACCCAAGCGTTTAAAGAAATCCTTAGCCTGCACATTTCAGCAAGCACTTTATTATTTAAAAAAAATATATTCTGAATGGACAATGGTATCGAAATGAAATTTGGCTATACTTTAGAGTCATCGTGCAGCTTGTATAGACATTTACATTTGGCAGTTGAGAGCTACGGGCCTTGCTCAAGGGCCTGACAGGGGCAACTTGGTGATGGTGGGGCTCAAACCTGGGACCTTCTAGACTGCACGCCAATGCCCTGACCACTGAGCTACCCCTGACCGAGTAGAGCAGTACAGATTTCCTGTCCTCTGGCAATGAAAATGAGACAAAGTGTCTATGTTCAAAGTGTCAATATTTTGTGTGAGCACCGTTGTTATCTAAACCTCCTGGGCCTGGAATTCACCAGAGCTGCACATGTTGTTGCTGGGATCCTCTATGATATCACGGAGCTGCTGGATGTCAGACACACGCCGCTTCGCCACCTTCCGCTTGAGGACGCCCCACATGTGCTCAACAGGGTTCAGGTCTGGAGACAAACTCGGCCACTGTCAAACACATGAACATGATGAATAGGTTATGATTAAAGATGCACAGCTGTTATCACTAAGGGTGTACTAATTTGTGAGAATAATGGCTGCATGCTGAATTATTTTCAGAGGAAATTAGAGGGGTGTACTCCCTTTTGTGAGTGGGTGTGTTTCTGTTTATCAAATTGCTTTTGAGGCAGTCAATTTATAATTCCTAAGGAATTTCTAATAAATATCTGTAACTCCTAAACAGTTAATGACGTTTATTTTTCAGGTCAATCCCATATTAATTTCCAAATATTTATGGATGCAACTGTATTTGTTCTTTTTTTTAGTCTTAAACCTTTGTTTCATCATTAACCCAAATGAATCTGTTACTACAAGCCGGATACAAGTTTGTTCATTGACACAATAATATACACAAAAGAGACAATTTGAACTCAAGACCTTTGGAAATTGTCTGTTTCAAAGCATGACGCACTGACAGTTACAAAAAATGTTCTGAGACCGAGAGTGGAATTATGGGATGGGAAATATGGGTAGAATAAGTTCACTGCATTGTGCCGTACGCGTGTGTAGGCCTGTTGTCTTGAGCTTGCCCCGTGTCAGCCCTTTGCCGCCCCTTTGCCTTTTCCTGCGACGCCTCTTCCTGATTGGCCGGTCCATGAAGCAGGGCCCCGTTTGCGTAAACAGGCGGTGGAGGGCGCTGCTGAGGGCCAAAGGTCAACCTCCCGCTGTCGTTTGTCAGACTCTGCGCTATTGTTTCCTTCTCTCTCTGTGGGCTCTGCGAATCCTCCCCTCAGCACCCTCAGTGACACGCTTCCCTCCAAGCGCTGCCCGAGAGGCGCCGTAAATTATCCGATTCTCAGCACATGGTGACATGTTCTTGGAGTGGACGCGGGGTACAGCACATAGTGTGTATGTGTTTGCGTTGGTGTTTGTAGCTTGTTTGTTTGAAGACCCGGCTCTAACCTTCCTCCTACACCTTCGGGTGAAGGTTGGGGTCAGAAACTCGTCACGGTGTGGAACCGGGTCTGAGCGCGACCTCAAAGGAAGAGACCAGACGAGTGCACACGGAGTTCCAGCGCCGTGTTTCATCTTGCTGCACAAGTTAAAATCATTCATTTGTTCATCTTTAGCAGGCGCTTTGTTCTGGTCAGAGTCATGATAGAGCTGGAGTGTATCGTCGGAGACACCGAGTTTGACATGAACATATGGTCCGGACAGAGCACTGGACGGTCGCCGTGCATGTTAACACACTCATTCACACTCTCGTCCACGCACGCATTTATTTATACATATGGACTATTTATTGAAGTCTGGCATGTTTTCGCAAAGTCGGAGGAAATTGGTGCAAACTCTCACGGGTACAGGGAAAACATGCCAGACTCCACATAGACATTATCCCCGAGCTCAGTAACAGGAAAAGGAAGCATATAGCTAGCAGATTAGCATCTATAAACATGGACAAATGAACATTGCCAAGCCGAAAATAGTCATAGCTCCATTTTAAGGCTGAAACACTTTCTTTTTCAGCACGCAGTTTTGCGTCGCCCTGCACCAGCACCAGACGCAAGTAAGGGGGCGGAGCTTGGATTAGACCCGGTTCAGATCATAGCTATAGATAAGTATAGATTTTTTTTTTCAGCCATTATTGTACAACTCTAGATAAGATTCAGATGTCAAACATGTCATTACAGGTCAGTTGCATTTGAGGTAACGTGAAATTAAATTTAGAAATTTAAAAAAAAATATATATATAATTTTACTTTCTTCAAACACAAACATTCATACAGTATGTCTCAAGCTGCAGGGTATCCGAATCCGAGGAGAAAAATGTTCTTCTTTCAAATAATGCACCTCATTATCAACTGAAATTTAGCTAACGACAGCGCCTTGCAAAAGTATTCATACCCCTTAAAGATTTCCACATTTTGTCACGTGACAGCCGCAAACGTAAATGTATTTCATGTGGAAACAAAGTGCCACGTAATTGTGAAGTGAAAGGAAAATGATAAATGACATTTACAAATAAAAGTCTTATCTTCGTTTGGTGTGCATATGTATCCAACATCCTTTTACTCTGATACCATTAACTAAAATCCAGTGGAACCAATCGCCTTCGGACGTCATCTAATTAGTTAATAGACTGTACGCCTGTGTGTAATTTAATCTCACTATAAATGCAGCTGTTCTGTGAAGCCCTCAAAAGTTTGTTAGAGAACATTAGTGAACCAACAGCATCATGAAGCCCAAGGAACACACCAGACAGATCAGGGATAAAGTTGTGGAGAGGTTTAACGCAGGGTTACGTTCTAAAAAAAAAAAAACTGTCCAAACTTTGAACATCTCACTGAGCGCTGTTCAATCCATTATCTAAAAATGGAAAGAGACCAGCACAACTGAAAAACTACCAACGCATGGCCGTCCACCCAAACTGACTGGCCGTGCGAGAAGAGCATTAATCAGAGAAGCAGCCAAGAGGCCCATGGGAACTCTGGAGGAGCTGCAGAGACCCACAGGATAACTATGAGTCATGACCTCCCCATTGTTGAAAGAAAGCCATTTGGACTGACATATTTTTTTGTCTAACCTAAAATGCATTTACGTTTGTTGTTGTAACGTGAGAAAATGTGGAAAAGTTCAAGGCGTATTAATATTTTTGCAAGCCACTGTATAGCTTAGCATCGTCCTTTATATTAACCAGCACTTTTTGCTAACGCTGACTAGCTGTTGTGTTTGAAAATTCCAGTTTTATAAAACAAGATGTAAAACATTCAGTACTCTACATTATGCTGTCAAGATTTGTTCCGGAAAGTTCCAGTAAAGTTTGCAGCATACAAAATACACAAACCTGACACTATTGGGGAGGACTTAGCGAATCTGACAGCTCGGGGGGCCACGGTGTTCCAACTGGATGCAGGATGAATGAATGTAATGCCAGCTCGTCATTCTGTCAGTGGGTTCGAGGAAACTCGGCCACATCCTCGTTGACGTGTGGCGACCTTCTGAAGTCCTGCCGCTGTATCCCGGGGATCATTAACACACATCAAACAGCAGGGGGTCGGAAAAGCCGAGCGAAGCGCTGGGAGGCCGTCACCTACTGAAAACATGAGAAATTTCTATACAAGTTATTATTATTATTATTATTTTTTTTGTACAAATTTTTTTTAGCTTTGTTGTTGAGGAAAGGTCTGCCCCTCTATAAGCTCGAAACAAGAGCGATGTACTTACGTTTCTGAGGAAACAGGCAGACCAAAAACAAAGAAATAAATCTTTTATTAATAAAAACATCCCATCATTTCTTTGCCGTCATTTCTTTGTGAAAGTCCTGCTGTTACACCGCAATGAAATGAGATTATTTCTATTCTGTTCTGTTCTATTCTATTCTATTCTATTATATTATATTAATATTGAAAATTGATTTGAGATTGTTTATTTAGTCTTTGAAAAGGAATGAAGGAAAAGAACAACATCGAATCAGATCAGAATTACAGCTGTGTATATATATATATATATATATATATATATATATATATATATATATATATATATATAAAAGCAATTTCCATTTGGGAAAGTTCTTTGAATCTTCTTTGAATCTTGAATATATAATATACGAAATGTATAATATACTGAAATGTAATGACTAAAAAAATTGATAATGATAGTAATATAAGAAAAGTGTAAGAAATAAGCTCAACTGTACATTAACAGTGTACTAACAGTGCTATAGTGCAGTCATTATACAGTCAGTATAGCACTCGAGTAATGGTAATAAACAGAATGAAATGCATTGATTTAAAGTAATTTACAAGTAGAAACACAAGGTGTAAAAGTCATCAATGTGTTTATTTTTGGTTACAGTTGGTACAGTTTAATCAGCACTGGGAGAAGAGATCTCCGGCGTCACCCAACACTAAACCCGGCTGTGATCAGTCTCAGGCTGAATGAGCAGCTCTGATCGGCCAGCGCACTGTGTAGTGGATTTGTTCAGACATCATCGTCCTCTCGGCCGTCCTGATTAATTTGTCCAGTATATTTTTGTCCTCCACCTTCATACTACAGCCTCAACAAACCACCGCATAAAAGATGACACTAACCACCACAGACTTCACAGACGCTGAAAGAAAGACCTGAGTCTGGCCTTTATGTTCAGCGCTGTTGCGTTTATTATTCGATGTAGTTTGTTGTCTAAATTTTGTCCGAATTTTGTTTTTATTCTCTAGGAATAAATGCTTAAAATTAGAAAAAGAAAATTTCAGGAAATAGAATATTATATAGAGTAACATGCAAAAGTCATACTAACCCTGGTTTTTTGTTGTTGTTGTTGTTGTTGTTGATTTTTGTACGAACTTTGTTATACATGATTATTTTATGACATTATTAGGTCAGTACAAAAGAAAAAAGTATTCCAAATTAGTATTTCAGCAATAAAATAAAATAAATAATAATAAATAAATAAAATAATAATAATAATAATAATAATAATAATAATAATAATAATAATAATAATTGTGAACATTATGAATAAAAACACAAAAAAAGAAAGAAAGCTGCGTGGTTTAGATTACATGAGAAAAGAAGCTGGTGCGACTCCGTCCTCTTTAGGTGGATCTGCAGGATGTTCAGTAAAACTAAGCAGCTCATTTCCTTATAAAACTGCACATATTGTAATTGAGACTATATTTTAAATACAGACTCATCACACCAGTTATTGACTTTGTTTGATTAATTACTGTTTACTGTTTATAGTATTTCTTTGAATGAAAAAGACATTCTTGATCTACAGAAAAAACTAACTTTTGCAGAGTCGTGTATGCCTGGAAACAGGTCTAATATTTTGGAATATTTTGCAATCTTATATTAAGAAATGGTAAATAGATTTGAATCAAATTGAGGTATTTTTTACTTGCAAAGTGTTTGTGTTGCTGTTTAGCAAAATACTTTCTTTTGGCAAAAAAATAAACACAAAATCTAAATTCAGAATAGATTTTTATTTCTTCAGGTGAACATGGCTTCACAGGTGAGAGAACTACGGTTTACGGCTCCTGTAACGTACAGTGAGAGTTTGTTTCCTGGATGCATTCGTACACTACAAACAAAAAATAAAATCGGACATGTTGTTCTTTGATATATGAAACATCTTTTCTTTTCTTGTCATATTGCTGTAGTAGAAAGTAACAGAACACTTTATTATGGAACTTTAGCCCGGGAACAGGAACTGCGTTTCATCACATCACCCGTCTGTTGATTATTTTCCTACGCCTTCATGGGACCGTTTCATTCCTTATATAACATGTTTTGCCTTTTTTTTTTTTTTTTACCACCTGCGCAATCGCTTTATACGGAAACGTCACCGGGCCATGATGGATGTTCTCAGGATCTCCCTGAAAGCCGCTGATGATGTGTGTCGATTTGTAGATCGGGAGAAAAACTCACACAAGGTGTTTTCTTTTCCCTCTCGCTTTCACTCAGTCTCACTCTGTGGATGAGAGGAAGCAAAATAACTGAGAGCAAGTGCATAGAGGTGAAGTGCGTGTGTGTGTGTGTGTGTGTGTGTGTGTGTGTGTGTGTGTGTGTGTGTGTGTGTGGGTGTGTGTGTGTGTGTGTGTGTTAGTGACTTGAGCCTGTACACTGAAGAATTAACTTGATCGTATGTTGACATTAAAACAATAGACCTCAGTCGTGCTCACCTGGCAGTGTATACTGTGTGTGGGGGTGTGCGGGGTGTTTTGTGGGGTCTTCACCCTGTCTTATTGTAACAAGAGTACTCTTATTGAGGATGTCCGCTTGTCCACCCTTTTCAGAGCATATGTACCCACACACAAACACACAAACACACACACACACTCCACCCATGCCAACTATTAATAACTATAGAGTATTTTTTCCTGAAGCTGCTCAAGTTGTTCTGGTGTCTTAAGGAGGTATTAATACTCCTGACTGCTAATATGGAAAAAAAAAATAGAACAGATAAATACACCAAAGCCATGGAGAGAGAGAGAGAGAGAGAGAGAGAGAGAGAGAGAGAGAGAGAATGTGTTCTTAGAAGAACCACGGTACTTTCCTTTCATCCTGGTTTGCCAAATGTGATGTTGTTGTTCTTGTGCAGATATTAAAGATAAGGATTTGTGTGTGTGTGTGTGTGTGTGTGTGTGTGTGTGTGTGTGTGTGTGTGTGTGTGTGTGTGTGTTACTTCTGAGTGTGCAGTCCCTGTATATCGAACCCTCTGTGTATAGCAAGTTGTGTAATTTGGGAAGGAGCCTGGTTACTGTATCACTGTGTCCTCAGGGTTCGAGTTTGCTTGGTGGGTTTCCTCCGGGTTCTCTGGTTTCCTTTGGCGTGGTGTGTGAATGGGTGTATGCTTGTGTGCCCTGCGATGGACTTGCGCCCCATCCAGGGCGTACTCAGCCTTGAGTCCCCAGTTCCTCTGCGATAGCCTTCAGGTCCCCGCAACCCTGCACAGGATAACTAGTATACACTGTAAAAACAAAACAAAACCAAGCCCCCTCAACGTAAATAAATTAGTAACAAGTTGCTCAACTTTTAGAGGAATTTGCTGCCCAAACTAAAATATTTTACATTGCTGATTAGCTGACACAACGTGTACCCAGTTCAAAATCTTAAGTTGACTCAACTTGTAATTCAAATATTTAAGTCAGCTCAAGTAGTATTGGTTGTGGGCTCAATTAATTATATTTCTCAGTTGACTTTGCCCATTGATGTAGTTGGTTCAGGTGATTGTTTTTCTGTAAAAAAAAAAATAATAATAAAAATAATAATAAATAAACTTTCTTTTTCCAAAATTAGTCAAAGTTAAACTAGTGATCTTCATAAAAGACAAAATTCCAAGTTTTATTTTGCTTAAATGTCAATAAAGTACTTTAAAAACTTAATGATAAAGATAGTTATATATAGTTATATGATAAAAGATATTAATAAGGCTATATACCACCAGAGAGTGTAAAACACTGTTTCTGCGATCATAATTATGGGCTAAGGCTACATATTTCTTCCTATTCAAAAGGGTTTGATATTATCAAATGTTTTACTTTGTCATTCTCAGGAGTAACTGTGTGGAGTGATGTTTTAAATAACTGGGTGTCTAATCACTTCGCTTTTCATTCAGATAAGTTAACCGATATAACACTTAGCGACTTTGAAGCCAAACTAACACGGAGAGTTTGGGATTTTTATATCTCTTAACTTGCCGAGTACTGAAGCGCTGCTACTCCTTAACTGTTAAACACTCCGGGTTTTTCTCGAGGTTTTGTTTCTCGGCCGTGTGGCGGAGCAGGACGTTGTTGCTGGGCAAAAGTCAGGGCAAAGTGGGGAAAAAGATAGATACGGTTATGAACGTCAGCTAACGGCTATACAGTGCGGTAACATTAAGTCTAACGTTAGCTAAGCTCACCTCAGTAACGTTAGAGTGCCTCAGTATAATGATATGTGGCAACACATGTTTAGGTTAATATAACGCCAACCGTCTAAAATACCTGAAAGCTGACTGAAACATATTTTATAAAAAATCAAAAATAAAACTCTTAACCTGAATAAAAAGTCTATGAAATGGCTAACTTCACCAGGGCTGGGCTTGTAAAAAATCATGTGATTGCATCTCAGAGAAGGTAAATTGGCTCAACTTGAGTTTTTTAGGCCATGTCCACTAGCTTTAAAATAGAGTATTTTTAAAATCGATTTTTATCTGTGATTTTGGCCTTTCGTCCACATGCAAACGCAATTTTGGTCGTTGAAAACTGGGCGTTTGGAAAACTCTATCCAAGTGAAGATTTTCCAAAAGTCTGTTGTCTGATGGAGATTTTGGCTTGTTGTATGATGTCATTGTCTGTGTGCTCGTCTTCTCAATTTGACATCAGCTTTGTTTATGAGGATATTTTGTGCAATAGTGGACTTACGTAAGTAATCTAGTTGATGACGGAGGCTCCTAACAGAACTTGACAAGGTGTTTTGCGTTTTTATGCGGACAAAGATATTTTTTAAACGTAGGTCGTGTGGACAGAATTATTTTTTTTTTTAATGTATGAACTATGTGTGAACATGACCTTAGTTTATTCAGTCTGTGTCTCCAAACTTTTCAAGAACACAATGTTACCTGTTCTCTCAACAAATACCACTGTAAGAATTTGGGCCAACAACACAATATTAATCCTTTCAACATTTATCTTGTTGGATTTTTTTACAGGATAGAGAGTGAATGAGTGATGTTTGTACCAGTAAAAGTTGTTATAGCTGAGGCATGTTTGAGGTTTAAAGTTTGCCAAATCATCCCTTAGTCTCTTAAACTGACATATTTTAAAAAAAACACAGCTTGATAAGGCTTCCTGCTTTAGGCCACGCCTCCTAGCTGAAGCTAACAGAAATGTTTTGCATTGTACGATTATCAGAATCGGTTGTAATCGGTACATTGGCAACTACTTTTACCTTGCAAAAGTTTTTATATCCCTTGAAGTTTTCCACATTTTGTCACGTTAAAACCATAAACGTGAATATATTTTATTGGGATTTTATTTGAAAGGCCGATACAAGGTGGGATATAATTGTGAAGTGGAAGGAAAATGCTAAATAGTTTTCAATTTTTTTTTTTTACCAATAACCCCTTAGAGGTTTGTTAGAGAACATTAGTGAACAAACAGCATCACGAAGCCCAAGGAACACACCAGACAGGTCAGGGATAAATTTGTGGAGAAGCTTAAAGCAGGGTTAGGTTATAAAAATATGCCAAGCTTTGACCATCTCACAGGGCACTCTTCCTACCATAAGCCAAAAATGGAAAGAGTACGGCACAACTGCAACCCTACTAAAGACTTGGCCGTCCATCTAAACTGACAGGACGGGCAACAAGAGCATCTAAGAGGCCCATGGTAACTCTGGAGGAGCTGCAGAGATCCACAGCTCAGATGGCAGAATCTGTACACAGGACAACTATTAGTCATGCGCATACAAATCTAGCATTTATGGAAGAGTGGCAAGAAGAAAGACATTTTTAAATGGAAATCCATAAGAAGTCCCATTCGCTGATTCTGACAGTCCATGTGGAAGACATAGCTAACATGTGGAAGCAGGTGCTTTGGCCAGATGAGACCAAAATGAAACTTTTTGGCCTAAACACAACTAACAATGAACATCCCCCTGAACATACTATCCTCATCATGAAACATGGTGGTGGCAGAATCATGTAGATGCTTTTCTTCAGCAGAAACAGGGAAGCTGGTCAGTTGATGAGAAGATGGATATAGCCAAATACAGGACAATCTTTGAAAAAAAAAAGAAAAAAAAAACCTCTTAGAGGCTACAAAAGACTTGAGACTGTGGACGAGGTTCACCTTCCAGTAGGATCACGATTCCTTAAACATACAGCCAGAGCTACAATGGAATAGCTTGTATCAAAGCATATTCATGTGTTAGAATGGCCCAGTCAAGCTCAGACCAACTGTAAACCCAATTTATTTACATCTGTGGAATCTGTGGCAAGACTTTTGGCAAGAAATTGCTATTCACAGATGATCTCCATCCAATTTCACTGAGATAGAAGAATGGAGGAAAAAATCACTCTCTAGTTTTGTAAAGCTGGTAGCGACATACCCCCAAAAACTTGAACGTAAACGTATTGACTCAGGAGTTGAATACAAATAGACATCACACTTTGTATGTTTCTTCCTTTTTTTTTTATTTAAAACCATTTATCATTTTCCTTCCAGATCACAATTAAGGAAACACACTTCTCCTTGACAAAAGGACAACACTTTGTGCTGGTTGCAACGTGACAAAAATGTGGAAAAGTCCAAGGGGTATGAATACTTTTGCAAGGCACTGCTATGTTGCCTGACCAAAATCCATCAACAGAATAACACCAAACTTACATTACAGCTAGGATGACGGTGTAAAATAAACACACTAATGGAAAGAATGAAAGTCTTTATTACCTCAGTAAAGCAGTTGGTTATGCATTTTTCTTTCTGAACACTTTATGCATTGTTTCAAGCTAGAGTTTGGGGATATTTCCCAAATCCGACCATTTAAGAGCCTGAGCTGGAATTAAAAACAGGGATAATTACCATTTAACGGCAGGCGCACGACCTTCATATTTACACAAGGATTAAGATCCAGTTTAAGGGTTAAAGCAGAAGCTGCCTATTTTTTTCTGCCAACAGGAAACACATTTAAAACAGATCAAGGGGGAAACAATTAATCACCCAAGCTTATTATATAAGCTTATTATTCAGGTTTATCAGTGTATATTAATATTATTATTATTAATATTAATAATCATAATAATTTGGGCAGCTCGGTGTGTGTAAAGTTTGTTTTGTCTGACAAAAAAAGGGGGAAATTAAGGAAAAAGGGAGAACGTCAGAAAAGTTGATGTGGAAGTTAATTTGAGGTTTTTAATGTTTCGAGAAGAAGAAAAATACTTCTTGATGCTTGTGTTTTCATTTGCTTTGAGTTTGGTGGATTAAGTAATATAGCTGTATATTTTTTTAAAGGAAGACAATTTAGCAAGTTCTATTATAATCCTTTGTAGTATGTTAAATTTTGACTAGCAGTCATTGCTAACTGGAATGTAATTGTGGTGTAATTGTGGTGACCCTGAGCATTTTAGAAGCAATTTACCAACATATCTGAAGAAAATGTGAATGTTCTCTGTGTGTTTGTCTCCTTTCTGCTGTCACCGAACCTTTTCTTTATCTGTTTGACAGACTTAAAGGTTCCATTCAATTCAATTTCACATACTGTATATACCATCCTATGCAAACATCTTGGGGCTTCACTCATTTCCTTCTTAAGAAGAGCCAGACATTCTTGTAATATTAATGTAATGTGGAGAAATAGATGTCCAGGCTTTTTTTTTTTTTTTTTTTTTTGTCTCTAGTTTTTTAGTCCAGCCCCTGTACCTGACCGGGTTTAGAGAAATATCTTTGTTTATTAAGCCATACCGTGTCCTATGAATCATGCAAGCATAAAACCATCCAACTTAGGGCATGAACCAGGATCAGGCCGGTGATTGGTATAATGGTGATGTTGGATGCTGAGTGGTTGAGATGGGAAATGAGATTTATATGACCAATTTTAAAATGATTCCTTTAGGCACTTGTTGCAGTAAAACATTTGGTCCTCTTTCTTTAATTTAATCTTCATCATTTAATTTTATTTAATGCAAAGAAATGAGTCAAGACTTTTGTATATATAACATTTTTAACAATGGACATTGTCACAAAGCAGCTTAATGAGGGGAAAAAAACTGGATATGTATTTAAAAATGTAAGAAACTGATATATTTATACATTTATAGCTTTATCAATTTGTCTCCAATAAGAAACCCAATGTTGACGGTGTTGAGGAAAAACTCCCTGAGACTACATGAGGGAGAAATCTTCAGTGGAGCCTGAGTAAAATTCAAATTCAAATTTTATTTGTCACATACACATTATGATATGCAGTGAAATGCTTATAAAAATGTCAAAAGAGAACCATCATCTGGGTGATACCAGACAGCACAACCATAAATAAACCCCTTCTGTGTGGTCAAAAGTGTCATTATTTCAAACGAAATGTGTTTTAGTTAACATAAAGCCAACTTTGTTGAGGCTACCGTACCAGCTGCTCACTATCAGATCAACTGCAGTCGTAAGGCATCACAGTGAAAGTGTTTACAGCGTCCAAGTTTACTGTAGTAAAAACATTACTGTATTTCCTAGTTGCGTAGCAACAGGTTTTTCAAAACATTGCCCAGCTTTTTAGTGAGAGCACATACTGTATTCCATCCATCTTTCATGTTCAACAGTGATTTAACCAAATACAAATGCATTATTCTGAGTGGCCTCTAAACCGATACAAACACAAAAAGTCATGCCAGGAAGGTTCACAGGGCTTGGCTATCAGGACTGGAATCTCATGTGGGCATGAGTATGCCAGTCAGACAGAACAATGCTTACAGGACAGTGTGACTGTGCCGCATGATGCATTCACTACAGTCATTCATTCATTCTTAGTAACCCGATGATTAACTTAGCCTACTACATACAGTAGTTCATTCATATTTCAGAAAATAGAAAATATCACAGGTATATGGAAACAAAAATAATAACCACGTCAACAGGATTAAAGAAAACAGACCAAGTATGACCTGGAGAGTTGAGGAACTGTCCATGTTGCTGACATTCCTACCTCCGTTTTGCTTTGAACCACACCCTTATTGCGTTCAAATCCAAACACAGATACATATATGAATAGTTGGAGCAATCACTTGATGCAAAGATTGATACAATATCTGGAATCTGGACGGGTAATTCCAAAAGATCCCTCTGAGACCTTTGCGCTTTCCAAAATCCTGCTCAGGACGCCATAGTTTTGGGTGTTCCCCTAATATAAGACACATGATTTCACTTGACAATGAATTACGCAAATTCATAGCTTACTTTTTTCATTGTAGTCTCATGACTGGATATGATTGAATAGTGTGTAGGGGTTTAATGCCTGCCAGGTTGGCTAGACAGCAGGATGTACCATTATAAATAATACATTTTGTGTATACACAGACACAAAATGTCAGTGTTGTTCTCATGACCGTTGAAACCTTAAGATTGTTTACCCGCAGGAAAGAGTGTGTCACTCACCCCTGACGAGTGTTTACAAAGCGTGACATCATCAACTGTATTTATAACCATGACCAGTGTCCTAAAGAAGCCGGAGGAAGGCAGGTACCGCTCCTCACCCCTCTTCACACAATGGGAAAATAAACGGATATGATTATCACTCGACTGCAGACGCAGGTATATTTACGCAGTCATCGAAATATCTCACACGAGGTGATTAAGATCCACCTCAAACCCACGGGCTGAATCAGAGGCTGTCCACTTTCCTGACAACAGGAAACACATTTAAGAGAGATCAAGGAAAAGACAATTAATCATCCCAGCCCTACCCAGAAGCCATTACTGTGCTCCAGAGTTACTCACTAAGGAGACATAATGCTGGAGTTATAACATTAGCTGTAATTTTAGTGTCGGAAAACACCTCATCCTGAAACTGCCAGAAGTCAGGGGTCAACGAGGTATGTTAGCAAAAAAAAGTCGTTTATGTGACATGTGCGAGTTTAGTGAACGGAGATGAAAACTGCCCCAAAACAAAGTAAGGATAGCTTCCTAGCAAGTCTATTAACCTTGTAAAACCTGAATGTCCACATATGATGACATGACATTTCCTCCCAACTTCATTATTCGTTTATCCTTGTACAATCCTCATATGAGCATCATTATGTGTAAGTATTTTGCCAAGCTTTTTTTGCGTTTGAAGACACGGATTATGAGAAATAGTAGCGTCCAGGTCTCTGCCGAACAGCTACAATGCTAGTACTGATGTCACATGATCAAATATGTCAAATTTATTGTCAGACATCTCTCATCATCTCTGGCTCAGCACGATGCACAGTTCAACCAGCTAGTAATCAGAAAGTGCTACCAGCTACCATTTCTGATGATAAATTATCTCTGTAGGACATTGGAAAGCTAGCAAAGAACTTTAGTACGGAACATTTCTCTGTAAAACGTAGCCGGTTTTGCCTATCTAGCTAGCTCACATAGCTACCTTACAGGACCTGACAAACAAGATAATGCTACCAAGTAGCTGATGAGATAAAGAGCTGAGAATTGTTAGAGAAAAATAACTTTGCTGATAGACTTTAACATGGTGACTGTTGATATAATATTTTATTCTCACTCCAGTTCATAACATTAAAAACACATAAGCTAAATAATAAGCACAATTTACAAATTTTTTATGTAATGAATACATTTAGTAAATGCAGATATTATGGACAGGCAAAAGATAATTTTTTTTTGATTTTATGAAACTAATGCCACTTCATTAGGTACATTTGTTTAACCACTTGTTAACGCAAATATCTAATCAGCCAATCACATGGCAGCAACTCAGTGCATTGTACACACAGTCAAGACGATCTCGTGAAGTACTGAGCATCAGAATGAAGGAAGAAAGGTGATTTAAGTGATTTGAGACTCCGCATGTGGAATAATTGTTGGTGCCAAACCTGCTGATCTATTGGGATTTTCACACACAATCATCTCTAATTTACAGATAATGTTTGCAAAAGGCAGCTAGAAAGGCAATGTTAGATAAATTAGCATTACAACCGAGGAATGCGTGAGAGCATCGTTGAATGCACAACAAGCAGTCTTGAAGCAGATGTTCTACAGCAGCAGAAGACCACAACAGGTGCTGTTCCATTTAGCTAAGAACAGGAAATCGAGTCTACAGTTCACATGGACTCACCAAATTTTGGCGATTTGAACATAACTAGTCTGATGAGCCTTAAAGTCTGCTGCGACAATTGGATAGAATTGTGAGAATTTCATATAAGCAACATGAAAACATTGATCCATCCTGCCTTGTATCAGCGGTTCAGGCTGCTGCTGGTGGTATAATGGTGTGGACAAGATTCTCTTGATCTCTTTGATTGCCCCTTAGTACCAACTGCTCATGGTTTAAATGCCACAGCCTACCTCAGTATTGCTCATGAACGTGTCCATCCCATGTTACAAAGCAACTTTCATTTTAAACTGGTTTCTTGAACATGACATTGAGGTCATTGTGCTAATATGGGCTCCACAGTCACCAGATCTCAATCCAATAGAGCACCTTAGGGATGTGATGGAATGAGAGTTTCGCAGCATTGATGTGCAGCCACCAATCCGCAGCAACTGCATGATGTTGTCATGTCAATATGGAGCAAAATCTCGAGGATTGTTTTCAGCACCGTGTTGAATATATAGTATCCTATGAAGAATTAAGACAGTTCTGAAGCTGAAACTGGGTCCAACCCAGTACTAGCGATGCATACCTACCTAATGAAATGACCAGCGAGTGTATGGAATTAAATTTTAGAGCTGAAATAAAAAAAAAAGATCAGTATGGTATCAAGCAAAAAAATCTAAATGAGAGAGGTAGAGTGAAGCAAAGTTAAGCTGTTTTTTTTTCTATACAGTGGAACCTTGGATTGCGAGTAATTCGGTCTGTGATTGTTTTGCAAGATGAGCAAATTTTTAAAATAAATTTTAACTTATTAATAAACATATGAGTTGTACACATGCACTTTGTCGAGTGGCACATGATTACAACTGAGCCAGTGGTTCTTCTCTCTCGCGCACTTGTGTCCAATAGTGACTGTTCTTTAGTTATTGTACTGCAACAACGGTCCACATGAAGAAAAGTTTAAAAGGCTGTAGCAGTGTGGGAGATGAATCTGTTTAATGACAATGCAACGTCACATTTCCATCAAATCCTCAAAACGAGGCAAAAGTGAGTGTCATTTGAGAGGTTCCTTGTTAAAGATGTTTGCAGACAGAGCAGTGATTCTGTTAGTGTGTGTTTGTGCGTGCATGTGTGTGTGAACGTTATCCTACACTGTAGCTCCCCTCCTACTCTCCTCTCCTTACTCATCTTACACCAGACACGATTCTTTTCAAAGGGAAAGTACAGGTTAATTTGTTTTATTTTTACTTTATATTTTGCATTAATTAATGGTTATATGAATATTTTTGTGTTGTGAAACAAATCATCTTAGTTTCCATTAGTTCTTATGAGGAAATTTATATATACTTTGATATACGAGTGCTTTGATATACAACCACGCTTCCGGAACAAATTATGCTCACAATCCAAGCTTTAACTGTATTACTTTTAAGCCACATGTGAAAAAATTGCACATTCCCATCTAAACTCCACATACAGGAAAACTGACTGCTACACATACGCTTGAGGTCCTGATGAAATGTAAGCAAAACATGCTAATGGATAGAAAAAAATATATCCCCATTAAATGAATAACTCAAAGATCTCAAACTGGCTTAAAATTAGAGAGACATTTGGGTAGAAAGTGAAATAAGACCAAGCAAAATAGAGGAAGAGAGAGAGAGAGGGAGAGAGTTAATAAAAAAGACCAGATGTTGAAAAGTTCCTTCTTGACGTTCCGGCCTTGAAGGTGCTGATGGTTTGAGATCCATAATGACAGGAAGCCTGGAAGCAGCTTCTTGGAATTCTACCGCAGCTGTCGGAGGCGTCCCAATTTCCCGTGTTCCATCAGGTTCCACTGATTGGAGTATCTGATGAATCCATTACCCGCAGTTCTCCCTGTTGCAACAACAGCTCGCTGGAGGAAGAGCATACAAGATGGTGGGGCTTGATGGGCCTGAGCCAACTTAAAGAGCATATGCCCGAGCGTGTGCTCGCCATCAAGCTTTAGCACGAATCATTATTATAAATTATAATACAATGCTAATATAATTAGAAGCAGTTAATTAGAGCAAGAGCAATATTACACACCTCCGGTGAAGAAGTTTTAACAAAATAATGTGCTGATATTGTATGCGTATTAGCTGTGCTTGCGTGTGCTTAAATGTGTGTTTGTGCTATTCTAGGACAGCGCTTTGTTACAGATGAAAGAGGCTTGCTGTGTGAGAGAGAGGATGTGGCCGCCTGCGCTGGTTTGTAAACTTGGCTCTGATCGGAGGATCCGTTTGGCACCTCGCAGCACAACAGGAAACGTTCGTTTACCCCCCCAAATCCCTTTCACTTCCCAAAACCTCCTCCTATACACAGAACATAAACCAAACAAAAACTTTTTACCCCAAACCCCCTGTTTACTCGAAGAAAGAACTTTCACCTAAAGAAACACAATGTTCATCGCATGCCTATAACGGGCATCAAAACTGGACCATGGAGCAGTGGAAGATGGTGGCCTGGTCTGATGAATCTATGTGTGTGTGTGTGTGTGTGTCACTTCCTTACGATGGCACCAGGATGCACTATGGGAAGAAGGCACAGGGCACTGTTCTGCTGGGAAACCTTGGGTCCTGTCATTCATGCGGCTGTACATCCCTTCATGGAAACAATATGGTTTGGAGAACAAGAGTTCAAGGTGTTGCCTCCAAATTCTCCACATCTTAATTTAATTGAGAGTCTGTTGGATGCGCTGGACTAAAAGCTAATGCGACCCCACACCACAAATTATACTTCTTCCTGCTGCTGATGTCTGGATGCATGCACACCTTCAGAGGTTTTGTGGAGTCCATGTTTTAGTGGGTCAGGGCTGCTTTGGCAGCACTATTGGATTGGAACTATATAGTACAACCTTAGGCAGGTGGTTTTAACATCATGACTGACTCATGTATACCATCTCTTTATAATAAGCATATGGACAAGGTCTAAGCAAAATCTTCCATTTTCTTCATACAAACCTTGATCCTCAATTATCTGTTTGGCACAAACTCACTCTCACTCACTCATCATCTATACGGCTTAATCCTGTATTCAGGGTCACGGGGGGCTTGGAGCCTATCCCAGGAGACTTCGGGCACATGGCAGGGTTCACCCTGGACAGGGTGCCAATCCATCGCAGGACACATGTTTGGCACAAACTAAAAACCAAATTTTCTTTAATTACTTTAAACACTGCGTTTATTCATCAAAAACATGTCTGGCCCAAAGACTTATATTTAACCATTTTCTACAATAACTGGTTGGCCTAAATAGACCTTATATTTATTATAATTGTCTAGACAAAGCACCGTTTCTGGAAATGTGCTCAATGTCTCTATAATAAGCTTATGGCCCAAATTCAGCATTTATCTAACATTCACACCTCTTTTTAGAATAAATAAATAAATAAATAAATAAATAAATAAATAAATAACTTGAACTCTGTCTGGCCAGAAAGACTTGTTTGGCCTAAATTCTCCATGGACTATATATTCGTATCTATGAAACCTTTTGAGCTGCATCTCCCTTTCCTGGCAACAAACCTCCTTTCCTCACAATATTATATAGCAAACATTTGGATTATACACCATATTAAAACAAGTAAAAATCCATTTTGTTTATTTAAAATAATGCCTGACCTAATCATACTGTTCGACCAAAATTCTATATATCCTACAGTAACTTTTTAATCCAAAACATTTATTACACCCCATTTATGCATTAAACCTGCAAGTCCAAACATCTTTTCTGGCATTATTTTCCCATAATAAGCAAAAGTTTCCCATGTCTCAATTTGAAATCTGGAACTACTAGTTTTGTAGTTTGCTCAAACATATTTGACAAAAACACTTTGTTTTCCCCAACTGCCCAATTCATTTATAATGTCTGAACAAAACCAGTTAAAAACTGTATGAACACTTGATTGTCCCTTTGATGGAACTCATACATGTCCCATGTAGGAACATACTGTATAACAGTGGGTTTTGCTATGAAAAACAATTTCATAGAAGAACCTAGAACCCTTATAAACCCTTGAATATACATTATTTTCTTCCAAACACCTCCCCATTATAACCAACCCAACACCCAAGAGCTACAAACCACACATGCACAACTAATCATGTCTAATCCGATCCCAGTGACATCAGGACTGAATTTTGTGAAAAATAAAAAATAAATAAAAACACCTCCCATGGATTTATTTATTTTTATTTTTTGGTTCTATACCCAGTCAATGGGTTTTTATTACCAGTGAATACCAGCATTATTACCAGCATATAATAAGAATAAGAATAAGAATAATCCCATTTATGTTTCACATCACTTCAGTTTATATCTTTCAATTGATTTCACAAGAACCTGCACAAATAATTGAAGAGATACAGTTCAAGACCAGCTATTTAGAAGGATGCACATCCTAACATGATTAAGTACAATTTACTGAAAAACATTTATTTAATAATAATCTCTTTCGGACTATTGGTAGTTTTTGTGCATATAAAAATAGGCTGTAAAGTATTGAATATGTAACTCACTGCAGTATTTACTAATGTACGAACAACAACTTTCTTTTAAGGTTCATGGCAACAGACATACATCGTTCATTTATGATTCATTTTAAATTGTTGCATCATTAATCCCAGGCAAAAAGTGATGGATAAAATCTAGACGAACCATCATACCAGAATCTCTGACACTTCCAGATCGTATCTTAGCCCAGCTTAGGAGTCTTCAAAGGACTCTAACAGCATTGCTACATACTTTAGCCATCAATTTGCTTATTATGGATTTTTATAACATTCTTATAAACCACTCGATGTGCAAAAAAGACCAATTGGGTTGCTTCAATCAGTCTGACTGGTTCCATTGGTTCTTCACATTTTCCCTAGGTTCCATAGGCAACCAAAAAAAAAAAAAAATATATATATATATATATATATATATATATATATTATATATATATATATATATATATATATATATATATATATATATATATATATCACTAATTGCCTGAGCAAGCCACCAATAGCAGAGCAGCACAGGATAAACAGAACACGCTGTTGGACAGAACAATATGTATAATTATGTATAATAATAATAAGCAACAAGCTGTGCACACAAAGTCAAACCTGTGGAGACACATTCAGTCCTAGAGGTGACCCATATTCATTCCCACAGTTTCCCACTATTTCATGCTCTTCAGGATGAACACTAACAATGCGCTGCAGAACCACACCGCTGTTTTTGAGAGTAAAGTAAAAGAGGACACTGTTCAAATGAATGAGGCAAACCTGCAGGGAAGGTTCATGAGGAAATCACTTTTTCCTTCGGCGCATCCTATCGCTGGGGAGGATTAAGGCTACCTCGCGAGTGGGAGCATTTCACATTTTTTATAGATTATTCGCCCAGCCGTTTTTACAATGCGCTTGAGTGCGCGCTGGATTAAAATGGAGCTATGTCTATTCATAAGCACGCTCCATTGTTTCGGGTGAACTGGAATAGGGCTCCGTTTCCACCGGAGGAACCATTAGCTGTGTCAGATTGAAGGGACTGATGACTCGGCGGTCATTAAGTCTACTTCCTGTTAGCTGTGTGAATAATGGAGAGTACTTCCTGTTTGACTCCTCATGCCTCAAAGAAACGTGAGGGTCACATTTTTTTTTTCTATTTCTTCCTGCGCTTGTCTTGTGGAATGCACGGATTCGGCGAATATATGGCTCGGTTCGTGTCTCCTGTAGATGTGTTGACTGCATTGTTGTTTAGCGCGTTGGCTTGTTAATGAGCTAAACTGGTTGCATGGGTGTAATCTGGTTGGTTGTTCAATCTTTGAGGCTTCCTTACTAACCAAAAAAACAAACAAACCAGGAACCAGGTTCAGGACAGATTTCAGGGTCATTGTTTTTGCGTTTCATGCTATTTCTCACAAGTTTATTACTGCGCTAAAGTCAACTTTTTTTTTCTTTTTTTTTTGGGATTTTTCCCCGATTTTCTCCCTAATTTAGTCGTGTGCAATTCCTCTCCATCACTGGGGGACTCTACATTAAGGCTACTACTACCACTCGGCCGGGAGGGCCGAAGACTATCACGTGTTTTCCTCTGAACCACTTGACGCCAGCCGACCGCATCTTTTCGAACTGCTCGCTCGCGCACCGTTGGGGGCGGAGTAACACACTCGGAGGACGGCGCTATCCGCTCCCTCCGTTGCGTGAGCTCACAGACGCCCCTGATTGGCTGTAGAGCCGTGATTAATGTGGGAGCACTAAGTACCTCTCATCCCTCCCCTCTGAGAGAGCTCGGCCAATCAGCTCTCTCTAGACCTCCGGCTGCGAGAGGGTACAGCACCACCCGGGATTCGAACTAGCGATCTCCAGATGATAGGGCGAGCAGTTTACCACTACGACACTTGGAGGCTAAAGTCAACTTTCTGCGAAACGAGAAAACTGCGGCAAAACTAGCAGGTTAACCCATTGCGCTTTTAGTCGTTTTACAGTACTTAGGAGAATCTAAGCGTGGAAAGATGTATCAGAATTGTAGCTATAGCTATGAGATGGTTTGGTCTGTCTAGTAAGTTAGAACTTTGAATGGAATTGGAATGCAACTATGGGATTGTTTACAGTGGACCTGTTTGAAATAGGTCTCTAGTCTACGTGTACATAAACAATCCACTAATGTGACCTCATATAAGCGCAGCCCCTTGGTCAGGATTTTGCTCAGCCCTGCTGTTCTCTGGTGGGTGTGGCTTAGCAGCAGCATATTTGCATAGACACCGAAATGCTGTGTTCAGAGGAGGAGTGAAACCGAAGGTGTGAAAGGTGCATTTTCTGAGGGGTATTTCAGCTGGAGCATTAACACACACATTTACACACACATATACACACTTTGGGTGAGCTTTGATGCCCGATGACTTTTTAAAGAGATAGTAAGATATGGGACCTTTAATTCATGAAGGAAGCATGGCGGCTTTAAATTTGGAGTAGAGATCTCAAAAGAGCAAGGTGCTGACTCTATAGACTGTATAGCATGATGTATATTATGTTTTAGGAAAAAATGCTTTTGAGAAAGATCGATTTTATCTCATCTCATCCCTACCTTGTGGAAAATCTACCATCCAACTGCAGCCTACGCTGGGAGCTGTCTTGAAACTGGAACATGATTGGAATTGGTCTAGTTACTGGTTAATGAGCTTGTTTTTGTCATTTCTGTAACATTCTGACATGCCGGCTAGTTGCATATCGTCTTGTGTGACTGGTTTAATCTGCTTAGTGAGATGTTATTGGTTGTCTTGGGTCACGTGTTCGTTAACATCGTCTGCTTTCCAACTCGTGCTCCTTTTGGGGCGTCTCCGGCGAGGCCGTGCGCTCGACACCCACGATGTCACTCGCAGTCCAAAACGGATCAGAACCAGTCTCAGGCAAGGCATGTCCGTTGCCACCGTGATCTCCGAGAAGAACGAATGGTCTTTGGGAGCGTGGGCGGGGCTATCGCAGGACTCAATGTCCCGGACGACAGCGAGAATCTCCTGCCGCTCCGCGTGCTGCACCATCCCTCTGACGTTCAGGACGGCGGAGACGTGCTTCCTCCTGCGAGAGGAAAAATACGATTGTTTGCCTTAATCTCATCCCATTAATACACTTGCAAGTATCAATTAACTTCAGCATCTTAAATGCACTGTTCAGAGATCAGCTTCTCAGCATATGTGATTATACTCGTGACAAAGTCGGTCTGAGATCAGCGTTATCACTCTGACTGACAGGGACGCTCAACAACAGGAAACAGTGAGTGTACGCAAGGGCACGGGCACGACTTTGATGTTTGTATAGAGCTGCTGTCTTCACTGGAATGTTTTCCGTGTGTTTTGACTGTGAGTCTGTGTGTCTGTATATCTTTTTGAGTGATGGCACCAACGAGTCTCTCGCAACCTGGCAAGTAGAGGAAGTCGTCCTCCGCGACTTCCTTTTGGCTGAACCGAGTTGTGCGTCAGCAAGCAGGAGCATTGCCAGGCATGACAACACACACACACACACACACACATTTATACACACATGTGAGGTTTTTGATTCTGTCAGAATGATTTACGGTGTATGTCAATCAAACTGTCACAGGATCAGGGAAACGTTTGTATTCTTACATCTCTCTCTCTCTCTCACACACACACACACACACACACACACACACACACACACACACACACACACACACACACACACAGGGCTAGTGCATAGCGAAGAGTCCATCATCTGCTCCACTCAGATTTGGCTCAATGGCGATTAATTGTACGCTTTCCTGGAGTCTTATTTTGGCCAATGTTCTCCCGGCTGGTGTAATGTCTATTTTCTGGAGTTTCAGGAAGCGTTTCTCTAATTTTGAACCAAACAATCAAAAAGAAAACATTGTATTCGAGACACCGAGTGCCCCGTCTTTTCCTCTCTCGCCGGCTCGCCTTGTGCCAACTGAGTCTCTCCGCTATTTGCAGGGAAGTTGGCACCGAGGCTTGTCACAAACCTCTGTCTGCAAGGCGACTATTTTCAGCAAGACATTCTTAAGAGTTCAGGAAGGTGAAGGGTGTTGTGAAAAATAGCTGTTCTGCAGAGACAGGAAGAGGCCCGGGTCGAGTGGTTCACTTATTCCTGAATGAAGTGCGTCGGTGACGGACAGGGTTCAGCGCCGCTCATTTCCGTCCGTCACCTCTGCACTTCTTAGGGCGGTTATAAAAATGATGAAACGCTCAGGGTGTGACGGGTCTAAAGAGATAACGCTGACTAATGTGCCATGTTTTTGCAGGCGAAATGTCCCATTCCCCCTTAGTGTGTGTGTGTGTGAGAGAGAGAGAGAGAGAGAGAGCAGTTCATACCGAATATCTGGAAACTCCTTGACCAGGACTCCCACCTCCATCTGGATAGAGGGCGTGTCTTCCAAGATGATGATGTCAGCCAGGTGACCAATCACATTATCCAGCCATGAGCAGGTAGACTCCTGAGACAGAGAGAGAGACAGAGAGAGAATTAGTAGATCAAATCTTAAGATTATTGATATGCCCGAATTTTTCCTTCTTCATCCATCTTGCATCTTTTTTGGAGTTAAGAGGACACCGGTCGCCTCCAGAGCAACTCCATGTCCGATTCTGACCCCTTAAAGCTATCCAAAGGAATTTCACATTAGCCTGAGCTATAAATACCCGTATACACGCTCTCTCGCTCTTACTCTCATCCACACACTACATATCCTCCGTGGAATTAAAAGCTTGTTTGGGCATTTCTACGGAAACCCTCCAAGCGACAGAAAAGCCTTCAAAGACAGCAGGCAGGAAGAAGCCAAGCAGCACCACTTCCTGTTTTCTGTTAAGTTGATGGACGAGTGATTTTAGTGAAGCCCTGGTCAGATAAGAATGGCGCTGCTCATGAACACTAACACGGGCACTCAGGGAAAAAAAAAGAAAAAAAAGAAAAAAACTGACTCTGGTTGTGGTGACATTTCTCATATTTACCATGACACTGGGGTTCTCATTAAATGCAAGTTTGATTTGAAGTGGACAATAAAGGAAGTGATTGTGTCTGTGTGTGAGTGCGTACCAGGTCCTTAAAAAGTGCTTTGAGCTGCCTGGCCTCGTCCTGCAGTCGGAACGCGAGTCTCTTCCTCATTTTGAGCGATGTGCAGATGATCCGTCCCCTCATGATGGCACGCACGTATTCCACCATGACCCGCCTGTGCACCTCGTTCACCAGTGTCTGACAATCCATCAGTGAAAAGTCGACGAGTCAGTGAATCATAAAATCAATAGGATACTGAGCCAAAATGTCAATAAGCCAATGAGCCAACGAGTCAAACATTCAGTCAAAGTTCATAAAGATCATAAATTAACAAATGAATGACTCAAGGCATCAATAAGTCAAAGAATCCATAAGCCAAACAGTCAGTGAATCAATACGTTAACGAATCAATGAGTCATTAAGATAACCAGTCAACAACTCAGTAAGTCAAAGGGAATGAGTCAACAAGTCAACAGGTTAATGAAGAGTCAATCAAGTGAGCCTAAATGTCAACTGGTCAGTGAGACAACGAGTCAAGCATTCTGTAAATTCACACGTCAACAAACCGACGATTCAATAGGGTAAACTCTAAATGAGTCAACACATTAACAAGTCAATGAGTTAATTGTTCAATTAGTCAAAGATTCAATTAATCATAAAATCAACCAAAATGTCTGAATAAGTCAAACTTGCGCCAATGTCTCAAACATTCAATAAATCAATAAGTAAAGAAAAGCAAAGATTTAAGTAGTCAACAGGCCAATTAGTCAGAAATTCAATAATTAACATATCAATACATTGACAAATGAATGACTCAAGCAGTCGATGCATCAATGAGTCAAAGAATCCATACATCAAACAGTCAGTGAATCATTAGTTAATAAATTAATGAGTCATTAAAATAAGTCATTGACTCAGTAAGTCGGTAAGGTAATAAGTCAAAAATCTTATAAGTTAATTAATCAGTAAGTCAAAGTGTCAATAAGCTAAAACACAGGTGAGGTAAACAACCAATGAATCAATGAGCCAATCAGTCCATTAGACAGAGTCAACTACTCTGAGTCAATAAGTCAATAAGTCAAACATTCAATGAATCAACAAAGCAATGACTCAAACAATGAATCAATGAGTCATTAAGATAATCAGTCGTTGACTCAGTAAGTCACTAAGGCAGTAAGACAATGCGTGAATAAGTTAAAGATTCAATGAGGTAAGCATTCAATGAATCAATAAACAAACAAACCAATGAGCCGATGCCAATAAGTCAGTAATTCAATCAGACAATAAGTCCAAGAGGCAATAAGTCAACAAATCAATGAATCAGTAGGTCAATGAGTCAATGAGGGAAACATTCAATGAATGAATAAATTAACAAATCAGTGAGTCACAATTTAGTGAGTCAATGACTCAGTGAGTTAATATGTTAATGAGGTGACTCACGACGACTATATTATAGTATTGTAGCTGACTATAAAATTATACATTATCGTGAGAAAAGTCTCTCTGTGTGTGTGTGTGTGTGTGTGTGTGTGTGTGTGTGTGTGTGTGTGTGTGTGTGTGTGTGTGTGTGTGTGTGGTTTTACTTGATAGGGAGGACAGTCCATCCTGCGGAACTTTTTAAAGTGCTGTTTGATGGCATCCTCGATGCTCTCGTACGCCTCTGTGTTGTTCAGCCATTTCTTTCTGAGCAGTTTATCAAAGAAAGGCTGTAGGACAGAAAACACACACTGCTAGACAACACACACACACAAAAAGACATGTATAATATCATATTCTTGTGTGCGTGTGTGTGTGCTAATACCTTACCCTAATGTTTTCAAACAGTTTGTCGGAGAGGACTCGTACAGACTGGTTAACGATGCGATCGAGTGAAGAGTGCGCCCTGTGGGAGGAGTCTTCACTGCCGAGGGGGTCACACTGTCTGCAGCGTTCCACAAAGCTCCTACACACGCACAGTGCGTGAGTATGAATGTGTGTTTAGATTTCCTTCTAGAAAGCAGAGATGTATACAACCATGGACTCACCTGAAGGGAGGGACGCAGTTGGCCAGAGCGATGGTACGGGACACGTAACCATCAGCTCGATCCCCAAACTCCACCTGAGTCTCAAGGAACATCTCCACTTTTCTCTGGAAACTGAACACACACAAAATTAATGGTCAACAGACATGCTGTGACCATCATCATCATCGTCATCATCATCATCATGCTGTTCCTCACCTGTGGAGGAAGTCGGCTAACCCTCTGAGAGTGCATCGGGCCACTCGAGCTCCCAAAGGCTGACTGACCCCTGTAGATCTGTCCAGGTCCACCTTTAGCCTCTGACAACACACACACACACACACAGCAACTTTATTCATGCGTGTATCTACTGTATGAGTGTAGATTATGTACACTGATAATATTGTCCAATCACTCAAATCTATAAAAATGTCTGTCAGCTATAACCAGCTTCAACTCTTCTGGGAAGACCATACACCCTGACCCAGAAAGCACATTTGTGAGGTCAGACACTGATGTAGGACGAGAAGGCGTGGCTCGCAGTCTCTGCTCTAATTCATCCCAAAGGCGTTCTATCAGGTTGAGGTCAAGACTCTGTGCAGGCCAGTCAAGTTCTTCCACACCAAACTCGCTCATCCATGTCTTTATGACCCTTGCTTTGTCTGGTGCCTGACCTCAAAAATGTGTTTCTGGAAGAATGGTCAAAAATTCCCATAAACACACTCCTAAACCCTGTTAAAAGCCTTTCCAGAAGCCTTCCCAGTTGACGCTGTTATACAGTAGCTGGAAAGGGTGGGCCATCTATGTATAGTGTGTGTGAGTGTGTGTGTGTGTGTGTTTTACCTGTATGATTGACCTTGCAAGTCCAGACTGGTACTCTTCAATGTGTAAAGTCTGAGTCCATCGTTTCTCCTCATCCTCCAGAACCTGAGAAAGCTCCATAGTTACCTTATCCTACACCCACACATGCACACACACAAACATACAGACACAAACATACACACACTATAATTTATTGTAATTAATTACAATCTGTACATAAGTGGTATAAAGCTCCCAGCGGTTAATGTTACCCTTGTAATGTATCATGGAGACTGTAATTGTATATTAGCATTAGTTGTAGCGCTTATGCTACCTCTCATTAGCTTACACTAACACACACTAAAGCCAAATCTACACTCTGTCCATGGTACTGAACTTAAATCTCCCGTCTGCCTTCACAATATACACTGTATATGTTACGTTTGTATGTACGTGTATATATTTGGTAGTGTGTATCCTGGTATACAGAATGAGTCTGTGTGTGTGGTTGTGTGTTTGTTTGTGGGTGTGTAGGTGTGTGTGTACCCAGACGGTGTCGAGACACTCCTGTTCCAGCCTGTCCATGACCTCAGCAGGGAGCAGTGGCTCGAGAGTGCCACAGTCTATAGCCCCCAAAGCACCCACTGTGCCCAGTACGTCCCTGCAACACACCGCCACAGTCAGCAAAAATGAATTGACACACTGTGTAAATGTGTAAATGTGTGTATACTCTAATTATAGGGCACTCACTTTGAACACAGGAAAGTGTTAGTTATTTTAAATCAAAATGCTTAAAGGTGAAGGTTCTAATTCTTAAGTGCCCTCTCCCGACAATTACAATGAAAATACAAAAAATATATATATTTCCAGTAAACTGCCCGACTTCCACATTAGTTACCGTTTAAAGACAGAGGAAACACTGAGCACATCTGTTTTAGTTGGGGGCAGGGCTTATTTCTGAACTAGAAAAATATAAACTATTGCAAAGTAACCCCACAACACTTTTAAACATCACACACTGTATCTTTATTAGGTTGTTAGAAATCTGTTCTTTGGGAAACGGTAAGTAAAGGTCTACCTGTTGTAGATGTTGTAGACCCAGTCAAGGAGCGAGTAGATATCTGTGATTTGCACTTGTCCTGCTGTGATTGCTCGGAGACGTTTGGCTATGCCTCTGTGGTAGCTCTGCATGTACACCTGAAAGACGGAGAACTCCTTCGGATACACTCCTACCACGTTCCTCCTTGCTGCATCCATGTCTTCCACCACTCGGCTTCGTAGCCGATCCAGGAAGTTGCTCATCTGTCCTGCTGCGATACTCCCAGGTTGTGGCAGTGACCAATCAGCAGCCTCACCCACTGCATCCACCCACTTTTGCCTCAGCCCCCGAGGGCGTTTGTTTGACCGAACCCCTTCGAACAAGTTGGCTTGGGCCTCCTGTCGCTGCTCCGAGTGGGCCCTGTCGTTCAGTTCTGACTGGGGCTTCTCATGCATGTCAGTCTTGGCCACATCACGGAGCTCAGATTGAGCCTCCTGACGCAGTGCCCAGACACGGTCTGCATGCTCCTCCTGCTGGATCACAAGCACGACTAGGCCGAGCTGGGGGCCGGCACATGGTTGCCGTAGCGACTCGCGCACCACATCCCACATCTCTGTCTGCAGCGCCTCGTAGAGCAACTCAACATCTTTAACTTTCCTCAGGCTTGCATCCCAGGGGCTTGGAGCCTCCTCATCGCACTGACCCACCAGGGTGAGCCACAGGGGGGAGGACGAGGGGGGGGTTGTCGTAGCAGTTAACGTCGGAGTGGTGGGTGGTGTTTGCAAAAGGGTGGGGTCAAGTTCGCACTCCCTCTCCAGCTCTTGGATGTGGGTGTCGGCCAGCAGAAGGTCTCTCTGGTTCACCAGCTGCAGGATTTCAAGGACTGAGTGAAGGAAAGAAATGAGCTTAGAAAATTTCTTTAAAATTACATTTTCTTAACGAAACAACCGTTTAAAAGTTTAAACTGTAGAATATGTAAATTGCGGACATGTTTTTAAGCGGGATCTACATGTATGATCTCAAAAACATGCCCTTCAACTATTTTTGAGTAGCACTTAGATCTTGAAAGAATGCTAGTAAGAAAGAATGTTTGAAAGGATGCTAGTTGTTAGCAAGCTAGCTAGTGTTAACTGTGTATAAATAGCTAGCAAACTTAATTCCTTCTATCCAACGGAACTTTAGTTTTTGAACTTTGTCTTCTAGTGAGGTGCTGAAGCTGCAAGTCTAATGAAGCACTTTTAAAGATAATTGTACAAACTACATGCAGGTACAGATGCATTAAACAGCTATACTGCATACCATTAACTGCATTATTTCCAGCTTTAAAGTGAAACTAAATTTTGCACATTTGACTGTACTCTGTATAACTACAATGTACATTTTGTACATTTGGTACAATTGATTGTAGTCTGATTGTATGTAAATTAAACCCCACGCCGTCATGTCCTGTGTGCAGAGTGTGAGAAGGACATTACGAAATGTGTCAAAGTGTTTTGTTTTGTCATTAAGTGTGTTCTAGCAATTAGAACACACTGAGCATTGACGCAGCCGCTGATGCAAGTCTCATCAACAAATCCGCAGCGTAGCAAATGTACGTCGTTTCCTGGTTTTCACGGTTCATTGCCAATGACTCAGATGGAACCTAAGACCTCGAAGTACTTATTAAGAGCAAAGAATTGTGGGTGAAGCAATGAAGTCGTCAGCTGTAGAAGGGAACAGACTTCCGGCCTGTTAGCGATCCAAGCACGTATCAATGTCCTGCCAATAAAGGGATCAGGGTTCACAGGTGTACAAACTTCTGCTCATGTAATTGAGTCCTGATTAAGCACTCAGGTCAGCGCTCTTTCTGTTTCTCAGCGGCGAGAAAGAAAATAAGGCGTCAGCCGGGTCAGGACCTAGTGCTTGTTCATGCTGACGTGCTGACTAGAGAACAAACAGGCTGAGGAAAGACGAGGGTCAGGTCATATGCATGTTCTCGCTCATGGCATACTTTGTCTCCCACTCTCATTGTCCTTTGGGGTTTTTTGCGTGTGAATCAGTGCGAAAGTAATTTTTAAGGATCTATTAATGCGTTTTGCAGAGCATAGCTTAGCCAATTGTACTCGATCATGCTTGGATACTTCCATAGAAAATGAATGATACAAACAACAAATACAAGTTTCACCTTTCTGATTATTTTTCCACTTATTTTAAATCCATTCAGCGCCATAAACTGTTACGTCAAACAGCTCAGGAAAACAATTACGTACAGTATGAGCTGCATAGTGAGCTCAAAACACCATTATGGATGAAAGTTCTCACCTGAGAGCGGCTCCCTGCGCTTGATGGGCATCTCTTCCTCTGGGCTCTCCCGCTCAGCCTCAAGGGAGTCGCGGCTGGTGAGCGAGTCTCCGCGAAGCTTGCTAAGGCTACGCAAAAACGAGGGCCGGCGGTCGGTACAGTCTTCATCCTCGCTGTGCACCTCCCCTTCTGGGAGACTTTCCCTCCGATCACTCTTCTTCCTCCGCCCTGCAAACCTGGATAGAAGGAATAGTTGGAGGGAAAGATGACTTAGCATAACAATAACAAATATCACTTGAAACGGCGCAATTGAAGCAAGCGAAGCAAAGTTTCCACAAAGATGCCGTTATGTGCGATGGAACACTCCAGCGGGAAGATTCGGTTCATCATGGGAAACTGCTTCTGGAAGCAGAGTGGAATTGTTTGGCACAAAATCTGACCTACGCCATGTTTTTCTTTCCCCCAAAATTTACCAAGGCATATTTGGTATCCAAGTGTGTATAAGCGCTATGTCTAATGAAAGTCATCATCAAAGCTACAGGCGGTCAAATGAAATATTAAAATGTTTCTGAGTGTAATTTCACTTTGAGCTTAAACTCCCCTTTTCACTCTGAAAGGTGCAGTTTGTAATTGCTCAGACTGGCCTTTGACTTGTAACGATCATTTCATTTGAACAAGACCTTACAAAAACAGTGATGTACAGCAATTCTGCACTTTAAATCTGATTGTTTTTCAGATTTAAGCTTCTGTTTGCTAAATGTCAGGCCCTGAAATGAACCAGGCCACCTCAAGGAAAAGAGCTCATGCATGCATCTTGTTTTCAGGAATAAACAGTTTAAAGAACAAGGCTGGTCTGAGTCAAGGACATGCAGACGACTTGTCAGTGTTTTTATTGAAATTACAATTCTTACTAACAACAGGAAGCACTGGAGATCACAAACTGCCACTTTAATGTTGTAATCTTTTTTTTTTTTTTTTTTAAACCTGATTTACGTGCATTTATTAAAAATGGACTCACATTCCTTTCCATGACATCATCCTTCCCAAACCTAACCTTTTCTCCCCTGACAGAGACTCTTAACTTTTGTATTTTTTTTAACCATATAGCTCGAAAAAATGCTCTCTCCAGGAGTGTTTCCCGAGGCGTGTGTTCTTTATCCAGTTTCCTGAATAACTCCATAAGAATTAATTAAGCAGCGGTAGGGGTGAACGGACATGACCTGAACGTTTCATTGTGTCCCTCCTGCGAAACGGTTTTCTGTGTATTATAAATAAACAAACGGATGTGTGTTTGTGTGTTTACGACGGGACAGAGACACAGCCCCACAGCACCAGGGGAAACAATGTACCTGGTATTAATAGAGGCGATCTTTCCACACTGACCTACCACACACATACAATCAGCATTAAACCATCCAACTATAAAAAGCCTATAAACGGGGATTCCATTTTAGCAAACAGTTCGAAAAATGACATTATACGCATTCATCTAAAATACAAATCTGACAGCGTAACGACAGTCACACAAAATGTTTCCCTAAATGCACAGGCACGTTATCTTGTCCTTGGTTTTTTCAAATAAATGATTCACTGACCTCAACAAGGTCATGATCTCTTCAGATGGTCTCCTATTCTTCTTCTTCTTCTTCTCCTTTGCAGCAGAGGGCGTGGCGGGCAAAGTGTTGCTCCACACGTTTCGTCCGGTCATGCGCAGCCCCTTGCTCAGTTTTCCCAGCGTCTTTAGAGGCGACGAGCCGCATATGCGCTCCAGGGTCCCTCTCAGAGGAGAGCTTCCCTTCGACCTGTCGGTGACCTTCAGACCGCCATGCAGCTCAGCGTTCACTTCGTTCTCCAGTGCCTCGCCATCACGCGGCGACCTCCGCCCACTCTCCCATACTCCACCTTCTTCTTTGTTCCATCCCATGTCTAAGTCCATGTCATCGAACGGGTTCAGGCTCGATGGTGGGAGGATAAGCTCTCCGTTTCCATGGTTACTCTGTAGCGTCGTTTCGCTGTTGTCGTGGAGATTCTTTAGCATCACATCACCGTTGCTGAGGTTACCCCTGGACCTCCCGGGGAGCTTCTTCAGGATGGGCATGTTGGCACAGGAAGTGTTCTACAATCGAAAAAACAACATGGCAGTGGGACCGTACTGTTAGCACACAGGGCACACGGACACTGAATTACACGATTTTGACATCATTTGGGTTAAATGTGGTCTATGTGGTCTTTGATACGGAAATAAAATACATTTGACTGTAAACCATAAATTTCTGCTTTCAAAACAGGAACACAAACACTTTTGGAGTCATTGGAACCAGAAAAACAATGTTTCTAGGGACCTTCAACAAACAGATTCCAAGTATTTACACTATGTACTGTAAGAACATGACTACATAACTACAGCGCTACATAGCTAAAAAGATAAAATCTTGACAGTGGGACCAGTGGGACAAATCTATCAGAAACATCAACATTTACCTCAGAAATATTATTTATTCACTAATATAAGGATAAATACTAATAATACTACATCAACATCAACGTTTATCTAACTTCCCATTGTTATTACCGCCGTTTCATGACTGTGTACTTAAAGCTATCATATATCATGTGGAGACTTGTAGTACATAGTGTAAACATCATGTCTGAATGTAGCATGATAGCACAACTAGTTATTGTTCATGTGTTTACCTGAACAGGTTGTATATTATAAAGAGAGGATAAGCAGAGGTGTGTGTGTATGTGTGTGTGTGTGTGTGTGTGTGTGTGTGCGTGCCCTCTTTGCTTTGCTTGGCATGAGCGCCCGTGTTTGTTGAATTTGTGCTGTGTTTTCACTCCGGGGTCTGGAGGTGTATCCTCTTCCAATATTTTTATCTCGAATAGGAAACCTGATTCATAAATATTGTACGCCTGAGAGGAAAGCGCTGTTTATGTCTCTGGTAATATGTATGTTTTAAAGACAGTTTTACATAAACAGAAAATGGGAAAAACTGTGTTATGTTTGGCCCATGTTTGGCAGGTTCTCCGGGTCAACCGATAAAATTGAACAATTACAGAAGAGAACTTGTAAAGCTAGATAATATGGAAATACGAGGAGAGTTCGAGTCAAAACAGGACTTTCTAAGTGAATTTCTAGTAAGGTGATAAGAATCTTAGACGCAGCAAAACATTTGAACGGTGCAAATGTTTTAAAGAAGGCCACACATGCGTGAATGACAATCCCGGCCGAGGCGGCTCGGAGCCCACTGCAGTCATTGCCACAAACATTCAGCAAACACATGTTTAATAAGAAGTTCCTGGAAGGCCAGCGTTTCAGATGTGAAGCAGGCAGTCTGATCATGTTCTGGCGTACTGAGAGATCTTTCTACCTTGATGTTGTCCAAGCACTAGTGGAACACTGGGATGAGTATATTAGTGTATCAGTCCGATGGAGTTTTTAGTCTCCGAACTGTGTTCTGTTATTCTGCACATTTAAAACTCCCGCTCTGAGTTGAACGCCCATTGCATAAAATACCGTTGGCATCATGAGCCTAAATGTGAAAGCTTCATTAATCGCTACCTATCTTGCTTTAAAATGAAAAAGCTGGCACTGAGTATATTAGCTAAAAAAAATAGCAAGCTAAATAAAGCACCAAAAATTAGATACTGAATTTGTCTATAGATGTGTTTTGTTAGTCTTTCGGCTGCTCCTGTCGAGCGGTCGCCACAACGGACCATCCAATCCGGACATTAACTTGGCACAGGTTTTATGCCGGATGCCCTTCCTGATGAAACCCTTCCATTTTATCTGGGCTTGGGACCAGAGGGTGGCTGGGGTTTGGGCGTTGGGTGGGAATCAAATCCACATGCCAAGAAACCTACCACTGAGCCACCAATACCCATGTATATACTGTAGATGTGTATTATTGCTTAAACATAAAAAGAAGTGATGTATGAAAATAAAAGGTAATAAAAAGTTAAACTTGCTTTCCGTATGGTCATTAATTCATTAGCAGGCTAACTAGCTTGCTGCTTGTGTTTTTTTTTTTTAGCATTAGAGTTCAGCTTGAACTATTTTACGCACCTCAGTGGGAGAAAAAATACTGAAAATAAAAGTTTTATTTAACGTTTAATTCATTTAAATTAAACCTTGCCTGAAAATTTGACGACTATCTGAGTAGTTAAACATAGCTGACTAATTAGCTAGCTTGCTAGTTCAGTTTGATAAAATAGGTCTTGCCAATGCTAAACATAACAAAACAGCTATCAATCAAAAAAATAAGGCAAAGATATTGTATAAGCTATAAA
>JAAGKR010006717.1:40000-41237 GCA_011419295.1 Clarias macrocephalus
AAGTTTGTCAGTCTTTACTAAATCAAAAAAGTGTTATTGCTGCCAAAGCATGCCTTGTTGTGTTTTAGTCTTTAACCACCTCCCAATTACAGTTACGGTTCAGTATCATTTTTTACCACTTTAGTTCTGTTCAGCACTTGGTGCAATATAGCATCTCTTTGGTTCCTTTTTCATTAGCTTCAGTTCAACCAATGTTTTCTGACAATTAGCTAGTAAACCCATTGACCATTTTAATGTGTTGAACGAGAGAAAATAAATTAAAATACACCCAGATTCATAAATATTGGAACAAAGTTTTTGATTTTTTTGGTCTCTGTGCACCACCACATTGAATTTTAAATGAAAACAAAAGTCAAGACTTTCAGCCTTATTTCAAGGGGTTTGACAAAAATGTGGCATTAACCATTCAGGAATTACCGCCATTTTTTATACAGAGCTCCATTTGTGGTTGCTCATAAATAATAGAGCAAATGGCTGATAAGCAGTTGCATGGCCTGGTGCATTTGGTAGCTGTTCACTTGATCTCTGAACATGAGGTCCAAAGAGGTGTCTATGCACGTGAGGGAGGCCATCATCAGGAAGAAAGAAAGAAAGAAATCAAAAGCCGCATTTACACTGCAGGTCTCAATGCCCAATTCTGATTTGTTGCCTATATCTGATTTTTCTGACCGGCTGTTTACACGTTCTTTCAACTATGACCCATATCCGATTCAAGTGTTTACACTTACCATACCGTCTGAAACATGGCGCATACTTAAAGGGAGGTTCTTGCACTACACACTAGCCAAGATGGATGAAGGTGAAATATGCTTGATGCTCTGCGATATATGCAAAGTTCGCGAAACGGAGAAGGAGGAAAAGGGGCGTCATTGCAGCCTGCGCATATGCTTCATTTATTGTGTCCTCAACCATTCAGAGGAATGTCTGGGTGCGAGACGTGTCGGCGTCGCTCTCTGGTGGCTTGCAGCAGGTGTGGGCTACCGCACACTGGCGCATCTGTTTGGGATGAGCAGCGCCTCGGTGTCCCTGATTACATCATTAAACCGCGAAGAAGTCGCAGATTTAATGACGTACAGAACATCCGATCTGTCTGTTTACACGACAATCACATTAGCACATATCTGATTTATATCTGATTTATTTCCACATATGAAGGAGGCCTGAAACCGATCTCGAAATATCGGAATGCAGGCGTTTTTTTCCTGTTTACACGGACATAGAAAATATCCGATATGTG
>JAAGKR010006718.1:2500-27500 GCA_011419295.1 Clarias macrocephalus
ATATTATAAATCAACTCAAGGACACTTTCATTTCATTCATGGCACTAATTTAGTTCAAGACATTTCTCAGCTAAATCTCAGTGAAGGTCAAAATTACCACGAAAATGATTTCAGACATTCAAAATGTTTTCACTTACGATTCAAAGTTTAAGGAGAGGTGATGAAATCTGTGTATAATGTCTGAATAAACGTCTTTGGATGAGACACACATGAGGAAAAAGTTGTTTAAAAGCTGTTCTTATGAACTCATATTCAAAATTTTGAGCAATACATGATACAAAACCTCTCTCTTATTATTTATATGCTCAGGAAGCTTTTGCGGTGTTCGTGTGCCATCAGGCTGGGACTGAGCGCAACCTTCACAGAGCTTAATGTAATATCTAAAAATGTCAAATTAAATCTAAATGTCTTCGGCTGACAATGTTTCCAAGAAGATGTTCATCGACACCCCAACATCTGGCCTTAGACATCCATTATCAGAGAGTTTTGAGTTTCGGCAGGTTTCCTTTTCTCAGTACAGGGAAACATATTGAAATTTGTCTGTAGTAATTAGTCTAATTTTTGCTTCTGACATGGGAAATAATGATTAGGCTGAATAAAACACCCCATTCAATTTAAGGAACCTTTTGTATTTCATTCAGCTGCAAATCACTAAAGAATCTGATTGTGATGCAACTGAAACGATTTTCCTGATTTCTGCTGATCTCTAGTTTGTTTGCCGTTTTCACAGCAGCATATATATTTTGGCAAACTGCTTGCAATTATAAATTCTATAAATGATTTTTAAATTATATAAATAATTACTAAAGCATGTACCAGACAAACTAATAATAATCTTTCTATCTTTCTATCACTTTAGTCAATATACATTTAGTAAATGGAGATGTCTAGTATTTTTTAGGACCCTATTCGTTATTGCTGCCCATTGTTATGGATGTGACATTTGGATTCACATCGGTAACCCAAAAGCCTCAGCATGGACGAGCTTAATATCGGTGAATCCCTGCAGCTTAAAATAAACAAATCCTGAATTTTCATATAATCGTGTACATCCAGATATACAGTGTTTTATCCATGTTATGAATGTGACATTAAACGAACAAGCTTTTATGAGAAAACAGAGGTTTTCTACAAACTCTGTGAATTTTAAATTCAACTGCGGAAAGAGTTATACTGGGAAAGAAACTTGAATAAATACAAAAAACATGTAGATAGAAAAATATTTAGCATTTTTGGAATACATCATTTCAGATAAACTAGTCTTATGGATGTGACGTGTCTGAATCAGGCTGTTTACAAACTATATAGAGGACATGAAGTTGAACATGAAATATTTAAAAACAGTCATTATAAAAAATGCTAATGATGAAATGATTAAATCAGTAATTATTGACATTTTTTACCTGACTTTTTTCTTTTTTGCAGTGTTTATAATTTTTGTGTCCTTTTTGAAACTCAGCACTGGAATTTACTGTTTAAGTTACAAGTTAATGTTTAGTCAAAAAGCAATACGCGGATGTACTTGTCTAGTATTTTTAGTCTAACAATATGGTTGGGTAAGAAGCCTATTAAATCAAGCCTATTTTTTTCCTTTGGATAAAGTCAACCTTTGCACGGAATTGACCTACAATCAAACTCAACTAGGCTTCAATTAATTTATTACTTATTTCAGAGATTTAACAATAAGAAATGACTGTATTACTATATTATTATTATTGCGAAACTATTATTGAGAAACACCAGTCACATCTAAAACTAACAGCATGGAAAAAGATCCAGAATAAATTTGTGGAAAATCTCTGCATCTGTGTCCATGTGCTCTCAAAATGGCAAAATATTTTAGATAAAAATTTAAAAAATAATAATAATAAGTTTCACTTTTCAGCATTAATTATTTTAAAAACATTCTTAAAAACTGATATTACAAGTAAAAAAGATGTTTATTACAAGTATTTGTATATAGACTTTGAAAATCATTAAGAACGAAGGTTTTGTTCTTAAAAAAAACAACAAAAACATTGAAATATAATCAATGTTCTGTTGATCAATCAAAAATCTGTTTAGATTTTTTTCAATTTAGTTCATGGGGAAAAGAAAAATCAGCTGTGAATCTCTTTAGAGCGTCAATCAGACATAGAATTGTGTACCAACATCACACTTCCTCTTCCGAATCCTTTCTGAATCACACACACAGACACACAGACTCTTTTCTTTCTGTCTGTCCCTGAATGGAGACGTTATTCAGGCAGCCGACTATAGTTGCTCTTAGCTGGATCTGCTTGAGGATGTTGGTATGTGCCTGTCTGTCTCTGTCTGCATGTTTGAATAAGGCAGGAAAAAAAAAAAGAAAGAAAAAAAAAAGCACAGTTGTTTTACAACATTACAAAACACTTTGAGACTCCAAGCAGGGCTGCGCAGCTTTTCAGTAGGCGTTCGAATTGATTCTGCTTTAAGGTTTATGAATGAAGCAAAAGGTGTTAATACGAAAGAGACTTGATGGCTTGTTTAGAGCTCAAGTTGTGATTTTTTGCCTACAGGCTAGAGGTTGGCCATCCAAACTTTGCTATGAAAAGGTTATGAAGGATAAGAGACGCATAACAGCAGGAGAGAGAAAAAGAGAGAAAAAATAGACAGAAAAACATAAATCCACTGGCAGCGCTTCAGGAGGCTCTGATTCCCCGCCAGGCAATCATTCTGTTTGGAAAATAAACAAAAATGACTAACAAAATAGGCTAAATGAAGTGCTTCCTGAACACACACACACACACACACACACACACACACACACACACACAAGGGTACCTCCAATTTAGAGCAGCTTCAGCAGAAACGATTGCTTTGTGTTGACTGGCAGTGGAAAAGCGACAAAAGCTGAAGGATTGACAAGACTTAAGCAGGACAATAAACACAATACACTGGCATAAACACTAACTGCAAGTACCAAACACATACAAACCACATATAAAGTCATAAACACTAGCAGCACATATTAAAAAACAAAATACTCCACACAGTGCAACCAGTGCAAATTGCAAATACATAAATACTAGACACGGCCAACACCAGCATATTAAAAGCATAAATACTACACAAACATAAAAACTACCTGGAAATACTAAACACAAATTCAAATACTTCCTTAAAATCCTACACACAACACAGTAAACTTACCAAACACATAAACAGTACACAAAATGTCATCAAAAAATAATAAAAAAGCAAATTTAAAACACGCTACTTACGTATATAACACTACCTGTAGGTAGTGTTTACTAATAATTATAAACACTACATGCAAATACCACACACATAAATACTACACACAGCTATAAAATGGCCTGCCAATATTGAACACAAATATTAAACACTAGTAGCAAATATTAAAACCAGACACATTACCAACAGCACTATAAAGACCACTATAAATATTTATGACTGTGTACTGCAAAGCAGACAAACACAACTTACAAATATCAAACATGTAAATACTATACACAGCACTATCCACTATCTGCAAATACCAAACACAAATACTACACACAGCCTCTACCACCATATTAAAAGACTAAGCACAAATATTACACAAACATAAACACACCACTTCCTGCAAATACTTCCTGCGAATCCTACACATAACACCATAAACACTTCCTGCAAATACCATAGACAAATACGGTCCAAGTACTACACAAACATAAACACTACCTGCAAATACCATACACAGCTATAAACACTGTCTGCAAATATTGAACACATATTAGTATAATACTAACAGCAAATACTAAAAATATTAATACTAAAAATAAATACTACTTACGGCACCATAAATACTACCTGCAAATACCACACACATAAATGCTATCCACATACTACTCAAACATGAACACTACCTGCAAATACCACATGCATAATAAATACTACACACAACTACGGTATAAGCACTGCCTGCCAACATTGAACACATAAATATTACACACAGCAGCAAATACTAAAAACAAACACTACTTATTGCACCATAAACCCTGCCTGCAAATACCAAACAAAATACCTCACAGAGTCATAAACACTAGCAGCACATATTAACCACAGGCACACTGCTTATGACACCAAATAAATTACTTGCAAACACCAACAACTTCACTAGACTAAACACTATCCACATATTACACAAACAAACACTACCTACAAATATCACATTAATAAATACTACACACAGAGTGATTAACACTAGCAGCAAAAACATGAATAAAACTTACGCCACTAACTACCTGCAAATGCATGTATAGTGAAAGATTAGGCACAAATACTACACAAACAAACACCCCTTCCTGCGAATCCTACACATAACACCATAAACACTAGCTGCAAATACCATAGACAAATACCGTCCACATACTACACAAAGATAAACACTACCTGAAAATACCACACAAAGCCATAAACACTGTCTGCAAATATTGAAAACAAACAGAGTCTAAAACAAACTATTAGAGTCTAACTAACACTAGCAGCAAATAGTAAAAAGACTAAAAAACATAAATGCTACATACGGCACCTCCAAATAAACACATAAATACTACGCAAACACTACAAAAACAAGCGGTATTTGCAGGTAGTGTTTGTTTTTGTAGTATTTGGATAGTATAAACACTGCCAGCCAACATTGAACAGATAAATACTACACATAGAGTCATAAACACAAGTAGCAAATATTGACAACATAAATACTACTTATGGCACTATGAACACTACCTGCCAATATTCCCTGCAAATATATTAAAAGTCTAAGCACAAATACTACACAAACACAAACACTTGCTGTGAATCCTACTGTACACACACCACCATAGAAATGACCTGCAAATACCAAAGACATAAATACTACACAAACACTATCTGCAAATACCACACACAAATACTCACGCTCAGCTTTACAAACTACCTGCAAATATTGAACACACATATACAAATACCAGACAAACAAAATACTAATACTAAACATGCAAATACTAAACACCATCACAAACAATACTGGAAATATACTCAATAAAAACACCAACATTTAACACGTTATGAAGGCTGATTTAGGAGGCCTCTGTAAGTCTATAGTGTACAGCATAAACATTATACATTATATACATTATAAACATTATACATTATATACATTATATACAATTGACTCAGCATGTGTAGTTACATTTGAACAGTGTTTACAGGATTTAAAGAACTCGCGATCAGGTGTTGAAATGCTGCTCTCTGAGAGTTTTAAGCCACTGTAACATCCACATCCATACACTTAAAAAATATCACATTAGCATGTGAGCAAATGCGGCAGCTCTCGATTGTCACGGTTGTAAAAATGATGAATACTATGCATTTACAAAAGTGCTTTATTTATTTCGTTTTTTGATACAATGACATGTTTCATAAAACATGTCTCAAAAGGTACTTATTCGGTCTTCAATGGGAAAAAAAAGAAAAAAAGAAATGTCTTGAATGGTGCGTACCTCCATCAATGCCGACACTTTGAATTTCCCCTTGAAAAAGAAACCCATAAGACCTGTAATCACCCCACAATCCATTAATTCATAATGAGTGCGAGCGCTCACTCGTGCGTGCTCTGTGCTTGACAGCAGGTATGTGCTCTGTTCCTGAAGAGGAGCACCTTACTGCAAGACCTCAAGTCTCCTCTCATCTGATGAAGATCACGGACACACGAATGCCACCGAAAAAACAACTGCCTGTCTCTGAAGTTTTGAAAAAAAGGGGGGGGGGGAGGGAGGGGGGGCTCTTCTGATGCTCGTCTCCTGTAGTATGTGAACAAATAGTATGTTGGAAACAGTACTGAGCCACAAGTGCAAAACATCAAATATACAGTAGATAAGGTATCTAGTTAGAATAGAATGATAGATTTTCTTTTAACAGAAGTTGTTTGAGAGGGGGTTGTTTTTATAATTATTAAATGGTGAATAGAGTGAAAGAGAAAACAAAAAATACTACATACAAAGTTATAAACACAGCAAATATTAAAAACATACACACTACTTACAGCACCATAAAGATTACCTGCAAATACCAAATACATAAATACTACTAATAAAGTGATTAGGTTATAACTGATTTTAAATTTATTAGCCATACAGAAGGCCGAGGTTCGATTCCCACCCAATGCCCAAAACCCAGCCACTGGATGCAGTGCCGGTCTCAAGCCCGGATAAAGCCTGGTTGCATCAAGAAGGGCATCCGACATAAATCCTGTGCCAAGTAGTTGTTTGGATCAGATGGTCCACCGTGGCGACCCCTTGACTGGAGGAGCCGAAAGATATTATTGAAAAAGTTGTAAATAAGGTGGTACTTAAAGCCAGCCCCGTTAGCACAGCAGGTCGTGCGTCAGTCTCATCTGAAAGACATGAGTTTGATCCTCACACGCAGCATCAAGCGTTTTAAAGTATGTGAACCATTGTGCAAGGCTCCCATAGCTGGTGAAAATACAATATATCGCCAAAAGTATTCGATCGTCTGCCTTCACATGCACATGAACTTGAGTAACATCCAATTCTTAATCCAGTGAAGGTATAACAGCTTCGATTAGGAAGGCTTTCCGCAAGGTTTAGGAGTGTGTTTATGGGAGTTTTTGACCGTTCTTCCAGAAACTGACGTAGGAAGAGAAGCCCTGGCTCGCAGTCTCCGCTCTAATTCATCCCAAAGGTGTTCTATCGGGTTGAGGAAAGTCAAGTTCTTCCACACCAAACTTGCTCATCCATGTCTTTATGGACCTCACTTTGTGCACTGGTGCGCAGTCATGTTGGAGCAGGAAGACGCCATTCCCAAACTGCAAGTCCCTCAAGTTGGGAGCATGAAATTGTCTAAAATGTCTTGGTATGCTGAAGCATTAGGAGTTCCTTGCACCGGAAATAAGAGGCGAAGCCCAACTCCTGAAAAACAACCCCACACCAGATCCAACATGACTGCAGAAGAACTTGACTTTGGGATGAATTAGAGAGGATGCTGCAAGCCAGGCCTTCTCGTCCAATATCAGTGCCCTTGAGTGAAGCCTTTAACCCTCAACTGCTCATTTGTATAATGAGATAAAAATACAAGTTGCTCTGGATAAGGGTGTCTGCCAAATGCCATGAATGAAAATTGTGTAGTGCTGCACAATTTATCTCAGAGAAATCGTAATGTGAACCCATTTAATCGAAGGAAGGTGCAATTTATTAAAGGTAATGTAGGCATAGTTAGACGTTCATGTTTTTTTGTGCATGAAGTATACCAAACAAAACTAGTGGTGTGTGTGTGTGTGTGTGTGTGTGTGTGTGTGTGTGTGTGCGCGTGAGAGATTTTGATGACCAGGAAAGGCTCATTTGGGGCTTTTTGAATATTAATACAAACAATTAATATGAAGCACTTTCAGGAATCATAGCAAATGAGAAAACATCAAAGAGACACGAAAATCACAGTTGCTGTCCAGCAGTGCTTTGCGAAGGTCATGGTGGCCATGTTTTGAAAGATGGATTTCAGAAACTAATAAACACATGAGACCGGGAATAAACGCTGCCTTCGTGCAACTACTTTTAGTGCAATTATTTGCTTTTAGTCTATATAAACAAATTTGAATACTGAATGGCAGATTTAATAGTTATGGATTTTAAGTTTAATTCACAATTGCAATACGTGTCAAAATAATTGCAATGGGGCGGCACGATAGGTGTAGTGGACTTGCACGTCCAGGGTCAAGGGTTCGGTTTCCACCTTGGATGGTCTGTGTGGATGGAGTTTGCATGTTCTCCCTGTGCTTGGTGGGTTTCCTCCTACAGTCTAAAGACATGCATATTAGCCCATATTAATCGTTGCTTTAAGAAGCAAAACAGTGTTGGACAGTATCTAGACGGAGTCCCAGCAACGTATTTTAGTCAATCAATATAAATGTTAAAACAATTAAAAAAATAACTAATATCTAAATGTAAGTGTGTAAGTGGTTTTAGCTAAATGCCTCGGACCAGACACTGCATCACATTCAAAACGCCTTAATCGCATCTGTTCAGAGTGGTCAAAGCAAAGTGGCTTATTTATATCCATAAACTCGTTAATCAACAGTGAAGCAGTAAATGCTAGTGATTACACAAACCTTTGTAAATTTACACATTTTACTTGAACATCCATGAAAACGGCACTGAAACCAGTACGGCATATTCACCACACTATGATTTTAAACATGCTAAGTTCAGAGGGTTGAGAGCTAGAAAATGAAAAACAGTAATGAACTTGTCACATTATCTATATTTTGAGAAATTCACTTCTCATCATGATTTTAATAACAGTTTTGTTCAGTAAATATATTCACACACACACACATTATGATTGAGGCTGATTTAACAGTTCATATAATTGACAAAACATATCAGTTTTATAAAAGAAAATGCCGTGCATTTGTGATAGTTATTTTGCTTTGACAGAAAAAGTGATAATGTATAGCCAAAAAATCAAAAAAAGAAAGAAAGAGATAATACAGTATTCAAGGATGTTTAAGTTCAACTTACATTGTGCTTAAGATAAAAACACTCTTCGTATTTCCGTGTTAATATTAATTATTTCAAATGTTCATAAAATTCCCCAACACGTTTATTTATTTATTTAATGATTTTTTTTTACACATGTTTGTGTTTTTCATTTTTAACACGAGGGCAAAAAGAATGACCCTTGTAAACATGAAAAAGCTGCCATTGTAGCGTGAAAAGGTATTGAACAAAACATGAACGTTTAAAAACAGTGCCAAAAAGAAAGAGAACAAGAAGCGGCGAAAGACGGAAAATGGAAAACATCATGGTTGACAAGACTACAGCAATCATGAGGGTAAGAGATAGCAGAGAAGAAAGGTGTCCGGTGCTCTGTAATTACTGATTGGGTGTATACAGGGTAAATAGTGGTCTAGACATGGCCATTCAGAATGCACGCACTTGGCAGGCGTTCAAGGCTAAGCTCCAGTGGCCGTCTTCAAACTCTCATCATGCACACAAAGCATGTGTGAATAACTTTGTCTCAACTGGCACCGCAAAATAAACTGAACAATCTCCAAAGTCTCTGGGAAAAAATGTGATTTTATTTCACCACCATTAGTCCCACTGTTGCTGAGGGACGAACTCTGTTGGATGTTCAGTAATGCTGGAGAAAATGACCTCAGAGACATGAAAAGATGAAAAGACTTGTTCATGTACGGAATGTAATTTGGCACAGTAATCTGAAATATTTTAGATTTGAGCATTTGTTAATTAATTATGGAATTCATTTAAGGTAATTTTACATCATTAGTCTGAAATAGATGTTTTTTTCCCCCAGCATGCGGTTTAGTGTGGGGATAAGCCAATATTCATATCATGAATTACTGTATTACTGGGCAGCAGTTAGTACAGTACTTACACCTGCCACCTAACTGCACATATTAGATTCAATATTCAATAAGTAAAGTTGCTCATGTATGCAATTCTCCAGTCATGATTTAGACGAATAAGAAACAAACCTCAATAGTTAATACCCACATGGCAAAGTTACAAATGCTATTTACAATGACACAAGGCATTTAATCTCAGGGAAGGTTTTATGCCTTTCAAATGCACCAATGTACTGTAGCTTCTGAGTTGAGACAGGACAGAAAATATGAACCCAAAAAATGCCAACACTTTGGCAAGCTCCAGCTGAACTACCTTTCATGTCTCAAAATTTCTTTGTTTCACTCCTCTGCCAAACACTCCATTTCAGTGTCTATGCAAATGAGCTACTGCTGAGCCACGCCCCTTCAGAGAACAGCAGAACAGTGTTCAAGCAGTGGGATTTTCTTATGAGGTCATACTGGGGGATGAATGTAAATCGTTTGTTTAAATCTCGACCAATACAAATATGGACAAGGGACAACCAATGGAATGTTTTTTCACGTTTTTTGCACACACACGCTGGAGACCCATGTGCATGGCTAAAAAGTGACTAATGTGAATTGTGGTCATTTTAAAGTCATGAGCATTGCAAACTGCAGCTGTACTGATGTCCAGATATGTTTCTGGCTTACTGGTTTCTTTCTTGGGTTATCAAGGCAGCTCTTGGTTTCCCATTGTTAATGTCATACTCAGTTTTTTTTTTTTTATCTGAGCATTTAAATTACATAGAGAAAGGGGAGAAGTATGAAAACTATGAAAGACCAACTATGAAAGATGGTCAATCTTCAGAAACATGACTTGGACTAATCCTTGCTTTATGAACATGATTAGCACTAACTCCTATAATGCATGACAGGAAATGCACCTTACCCTGCAATATACACCTTCAAACATCACAAGTACATGTTACTAACATTTCACTTTTACAACAACAACAACAACAATAATAATAATAATAATAATAATAATAATAATAATAATAAACCCTTGACTTCTAAAACAGCATCATCAGACAGAGCCCTTCTCTAATGTACCTCACTCTATATACCTGCACCCAAAATATTCACAGCTCAAGTGTGTTTAGGTGATGAGGTACAGTATTAGTGTTGTGTGTTGTGATTGTTGGCACTTTGATCAGCACCGGTGGGAGCGATCTTTACCCGGGTCAAGTCCAGAACACTGCTGGGAAACGGCTGAGCTGGGAAGAATAAAGGACGCACAGGAGTGTGAGAAAAAAAAGTGTGAGAAAATGGTGAAAGTGATAAAGGAGTGTGTTTTGAGACTCACTGTTATTGTTTGTTATTTCCAGCACACCTCGTCGTTTCAATAGAACTTTCTGGAGTTCACACTCCGGAGAGGAGGGTCTTCCAGGAGGGGAGGGGCAAGGCGAGGGCCGTTTCACAGTAGTCTGCATAATTGATATAGGAGGGGTGGGAAAAACAAAAATTCTCAGGTTCTACTTACAAATTACAAATTGGCCCCCCACTCAGATATGCATTATTATATTCAATATCTTTAGACTTTTGAAAGAATACACTTAAAAAAAAAAAAAGTTAAAATTATGCTACATGAGGGTGGTGGAGTTCTCAATTTTTAAATGTAAATTCCAGCAAATCTCCTCTGACATTGAGGTGCACAAAGCAAAATGTTTGTCCTATCCCTTTAAGACAAATTTTCTACAAATTCATTAATGCGTTAATTTTCATCCGGTTGCATTGGATCTGCAGTAGAGTCCGTGAAGTCCTGGTGCAATACATATAATACATTTGGAAAACTGGATGGCGTTTTGCTGACTGGAGCAGGAGAAAGCCTGGAGAACAAGAGGAAACCCAGACCTAAAGGAAGAGAGCTCAGACAGTAACCTAAGCTCAGACAAGTAATGTTGTGTTTAACTGCGTTATTATACTTTATCAGCTGTTAGTGTTAAGACTTACATTGGACTAAGAGAGTTTACAGTTTAACAATCAGCTTATTTGCTTTGACTACAGAGCGCTACGTGGCGACCAGTTCATGTGTGAAAATGATCCCAGAACCACTTTTTCACAATCTGAGTCGTGGAATAACAAGTCAAGTCAAGTCAAGTCAATTTTATTTATATAGCGCTTTTAACAATTGACATTGTCGCAAAGCAGCTTTACACAATAAAAAGAAGTAAGTCTGTATGCAATGTGTATGAATCAAAATGATCAGATGGTCCCTGATGAACGAGCCGAGGGCGACGGTGGCAAGGAAAAACTCCCTGGGATGGTAATAGGAAGAAACCTTGAGAGGAACCAGACAAACTCCATAGATTTGATAATCTATTTCAGGACATTCAGGTGGTCAGCTGACTTCATTTTATTGCCACATAACGCTGCTGAGTCTGGACCTGAGCGACTGAAGCAACACCAGATCATAACCCCGTCTCCAGAGTGGCTGGACACTGGACACTATGCATGAACTTTCTTCCTTTTTTTTTTATTCAAGTAAAACGTATGTGCTTGTAAATGTACTTTAAGAAAGTACTTCAGAAAATAATAAATTTTTTTCTGAATATCCATTCGACAGAGTTACTGATATTTTTTTATATATATAATATTTTATGTAATATTTAATATAATATTTTACCGATATTAGTGTTTTAAACACAACTGAAGTTGATGCTGTTGATAACATGAATATGCAAGTCTAGTAGACGTTAGGCTTCTTCAGAAAACTACAATGTTTAACATTTTTTACTAGAACAAAAGTATAAATTAATAATGAACAAATACATTTACACTGAGGTGGCTGTGTTCAGATGGTTTACAAGTTCATGAAACCTTGCAAGCGTTACAAGAAAGAAAGTGTTTCTAATGTTTAATACAAGTTATATGAATAATTTGACTGGCTGGTTTAGACACGGCCGGGCAGAGAACAGTTCAAGTAGCCGCTCTGCTGTGCGTGTAATTTTATTTCCAAGTAGTTGTGGCTTTTTATAATTGTTAAGATAAATTGGTGTTTAACTTTGTTAAAAATGTAAAGGTTTCAGCTTGTTATAGCCAATGCAGTAATGGTTGGCAATGTCTTAATTAGCAAATGAAAATAAAATAAAAATCAGCCCAAATAGCCCTCACACACAAAGTAAAAAAAAACAAAAAAAAAAAAACAGAGATTATTAAGTTAGTGAAGCTAATGGAAGGGAGGCCCTGGACATGATGCCATGATTTGTTGATCACGAGAAGATCTGCTGATAAGTAAACAAGCAGTGTTAACATCTTCGGTAATTAAACTAGTTAGTTTTTACCATTGCCACTCTGTACTCAAGCACAGGCAAACTGCAAACATAATGTTAAAGGACTTAAAGGTGTAGTTTGTAGTTTGGTTCTAGCTGTGATGCGAGTGGTAATGTCGATGCTTATGCTTCGATTAGGACATCAAGGCACTTTTGCGTGATTGTCATTTGAAAAGTATTAAGTCAATTTAAAACATAATAAGTAAAAACTGTTTTTTTTTTCATGGAAAATGTAGTGAGTAGAAGTAAAAAGTATCAAATATGGAAAATACTCAAGTAAAGTCCAGATACACACACAAAAAATACTTACGTACAGGAACAAACTTTTATACTTTCTTACTTTTCAATCTGATCGCATCAGACCATGTTTCCTTTTCCCATCGTTCCAAAGTCCAATCTGATGTTGCACTGTTCTTAACATAATTCTAGTCATTTTAACGTTTTCTTTCTTTGATGCGGGCCAATAATTTTACCCTTCTTAAAACAGCAAAGGCAGTGTACAAGATACTTACAATAACAATCTGTAATCGCTAAACTCTATACATTCAGGTGGTCAATATGATTCGACTAAGAATTTGTTATTGTTTTTTCAAGCACTCTTGTTGTCTATTCACATACATATTAAATAGCTTGGAGATAAATATGTACAAACAGTGATGTATTGCATGGCTTATTTTGCAAGAAGGCCTTTTTCATATTAAGGAAAAAATAAAGTATTTGGACGTATATTTACCAAAATCCCTTTAAGTTCCTGAATGGCAGAACCAGACGGCGTTTGTTCTTTCTGTGGTAGAAAAGGAACAACAAACAATCTGTATCAACAACAATCAGACAGAATTAGCAAAACCTACTGTACCATAATGTAGACCATATTACTTTTGAATGATCAATTTTGATTAATTAAAAACTGTTCCTTTATTTTCCAAATCACTTTTATATTAATGCCTTCGTTCTGATGTGTTACTGTTTTTAGGGAGATTAATAAAATAATAATATATGTACGTAATATAGAGCCACCATAGCAAAATCCACCATGATGGAGTAATAAGTAAAAGGATGTGCTCTGTAGTTTCACAATAACAAGCTGCTCTTTTGGCTTTGCTCTCATGTCAGAACTATGAATAAGAACAACTAAGTTGTTTTGTGGATTTTCCCCAATATTACTTCAAGCAAACTGCAGTGGTGTAATAGGAATAAAAATAAAATAAAATTACACTCCGACTGCACCGTGACAACCTGCTGTTGATTGTCACATACACAACCACATACAGTATGACATGCGGTAAAATGTGTATATGATTGTCCATGACCAAAAACAGAAAAATGACTTAATCTAATTACAAATAAGAAATTTAAGATGCATAAGAAATGCAATTAAATTAAAGACTTTGAAATTTGAATTTGAAATGAGATCATTTTAAACTGGAAATTATGTTATGAAATACAATAAGTAGGAGTTTAAATTGGACAGGAGCATAAGTACAAACTATGAAAAGTATAAAAATGTAAGAAAAAAAACTCGAAATTCGAAAGTTATACATTAAAGAAAAAGCATACAAATAAATAAAAAATGTGCAATTTAAAACTTTTTTAAAGATTTTTTTTTTTTAATGGAGGAATAGAAATCCATAATTATGCACAGAGTTTAAACCCAACATTATTGTCTGAAGCAGGTTCACATGCCAACTGTTTGAAGAAGGCAATTATTTATTCAAGCATGAAAAAAAAAAAAACTCATGTAGAGATACTTGCCACTGTGACTAAAAAAATATTTATATAACAGATAATCGATAATCTCTAACATGCTTCTGGGTTTGAACAGGTATCTCTACATGGTGTCCAGTTAGAATAGCTGTAATAAAAAATAAATGATTATTATTGTAATATCTGTGTGTGTGTGTGTGTGTGTGTGTGTGTGTGTGTGTGTGTGTGTGTGTGTGTGTGTGTGTGTGTGCATACGCGTCATACCTGTTGTGGTCTGGCCTTGTTGATTGTCTGTCCAACTGGACGGAGTTGAATGCCTTTTTTAATTCTTTCCATCATCTCTGACACAGCCTGCTGTCTGATGTCCTTCTCTATCACACACACACGCGCACAGATAAAATGAAAAGTATTTGAATTCTAACCACATTTAAAAGCAACAATTCCGTACACAAATAAATAGAATGCATCTCTTTATGGCAGTTTAGTTGCACTGCTACAAAAATTCAACCGGACGCAAAAGCCCCGAAGAAGGATTTCGGAAAATAATAATAATTAAAATGTTTATTTATAAATTATTTCTCATGCATTGAATGCCATTCACGACTGCAGTTTGGATGAGCAGAAATTACGTTCTTCTATTAAAGCAGCATTCAGCGCTGGCCATAAAAAACAACAAAAAAAACAACAACAACAACAACAAAAAAAACACTGAGGTTTAAAAAAAAAAAAAAAAAACGTCAGAAATTCCCAGCAAATCAAATCAGCCAAGAATGTAGCCTTGGTCATGTTTGGCCCATCGCTTACATTCAACCCTGCAAATGCAGCCATGCGACGTGCGCCGACTTCACATTCTGTTGCAGGTCGAAATGTTTTGAACTTGGGCGAAAATCAATGGGAAATTTATTAGCATTTTATATCTGTGAATAGAGCACATATTTCTGAGCTTAATGGCAGAACTGGGTGGTTTTATGTAAATGTCAAGGCCCAAAATTAGCTGATTAAACTGGTGGTAAAAGTAGCTGACCAAGGACATCTAAAATATGAGTGAAATTTTTTAAACGTTACTCCTAAATAGAATAAATGCAGAACTTTGAAAAGCAGAAGGTGAAGCAGGTTCCTATGATTTAAGCATTTGGTTTCTTGTTCCTCAGCACTGTTCATTTTTTTTTTTCTCCAAAAGAAAAGCACTAACACGATTGATACACATGGTGGAACACTGATCAGAAGCGAGGCTCTGGTTGGCTCCTCGTAATATACTATCAGGGTGGATTAGTACTTACATCAACCTTTGCTCTTTCTTGGGCTTTTATCCCTTTTATACTAGTGGTTCATTGGTTTAATGTACCCAGGCCTTGGACTGCGCTGCATGCAGTGACTGGGCTGTATGGGGGTGTATTAAGGGTCTTACAAACAGTGACAATGCAGTCGCGGCGGGGCTTGAAGACCCTCCGATCACCAACCCAGAGTCTCAACGGCATGAGCCACCATTACCCATTATTTATATCAACACTACTGTATATTAATTACTATTCTTCTTCATCACCTTCAAAAGTAAATGAAACACCTAAATTAATTTCCTTTAACTAATTTATATCACTTCAGTTTTGATAATAATAATAACAACAACAATAATAATGATGATGATTATTATCGTTATAAAAAACCCTGCAAAGATTTCCAACTGGATTAGATACATAGCTGTAAGAAAACAGGCCTTTTCCAGGCCCAAGTGACATTTAAAAAGCATTTAATAATAATTGAAATCTGTCCTGCTCACATTGCTAATGGCTCTGTCATTTTGAGTGCACTTTCAAAAAATTGTTATTTTTGGAAGAGGCCTAAAAAGTTGATGTCACAATCCTCCTACATATTAGAGGCAGGAAAGAGAAGAGTGCTTTAAAATGATAAATTGATTTATTTCACATGCCTACTGCTGAATGCTGACGGGCGACTAAAAACAGCTGTGAAACAAATCAGGTAAAACAAATAGTTGGCATACAAATTATTTCTCAGAACATCTTTTATAATGTAAATGTATAGACATTCCTTACTACAGACATATTTTGCAGAAATTAAAAAGTCCAGGAAGGTCAGCAAACAGCAATGTGAGTCTTTCTAACCTTTTCTTTTACTTAAAGGTATGCAATTTATTTGAAAGAAAAAGGCGCAGGAGAATGTAATAAAGTAAGTGCTGAGACTGGAACAGGAAACTTGCTATTGCTGTATTTATATATATAAATGTTTCCGTCATTATTTTCATCATTTTTCATTTATATGATTTTTTTTTTGTGACTCAACTGAATGTAAAAACTCTTTTTTTTTTTTTTTCGCATTATGGATAAATGTGGATTTCTATTTGGGGTTTTCTGCTGCATTTTTATTATGTTCTTTTCACAATTTGCATAAACACAAGGTACTAAAATACTCCACTAAAGTTATCGGAATTACTTCACACATACACAAAAGTGTGAAGGAGGCCTGGGAGTGTTTGCTCAGCGTCTGTACCGTTCCCCTTCACCTGTCTGCGGAACGCCCGTAACTCAAGGATAGAGACAAGGTGGCACATTATATCAGTAGATGATACCGGAGTAATACACACTCCTAATCACACTCCTTTCACTTGTCATCTTACCTGGATCTTTTTGCGCTGCATCCTTCTCTACTAAAGAAATGTCCGCATTGGCGCCTTTTTTCTTACGAAGCAATGACATGAGCGAGCTAGAATAGTGAGAGATGATCGGGAAAATCAAACTCAAGTGAAAAACGCCAATAACGTCGTTAATAAGAGCATCTGTTTATTATGGAAGAGGATTAGGGCCACCATTACGAAAATATTTGAAATTCATAATTCTTAGAATTCCGACTTCAGTCTCACTAAAGTAACAATTAAGATTAAAGTGAGAATAAGGGGGAAAAGTCAGTATTTTTTTTTTTTAAATGGTGGCCCTAATCCTCTTCCACAGTTTATGAGAGTTTTTCCACATAACAATAAGAAGAAGAAGAAAAAGAAGAACTACAACAACAACAATAATAATAATAATAATAATAATGAAGGGCACCAAACCTTACTCAGTATCCAGACCAGAATGTTTTTTAATAAAAACTCATCTACAGCCTGAGCACTTTTTCCAAACAAAAGTTTTAATTCTGACCCGGAGTACAGCCAAACAAATCCTCTCCAAACCTGCCCAGTTAGCGAAATCAAAATGTATACTTATCAGGCCATTTCAACTTCAATTGAACCAAATAAAGCTTTTATTTCTTAATCTGATAATTAATTTGTTTCTTAATGAATGCCTTTAAAGCATGCCAATAATTCTAGCCTCAATAAATAAACAAACATGTTGAGCTTTGGCCTGTTCATATGATGCTGTTTGTATTCAGATCCTGTACAAAAATGGAGGATAAAATGATCTGCTTCTAATCCGCGTCTGTAAATGTTATTTTTAAAAGGTGTTCGGAAAAGATCACACGACCAGAGATATCTCTGTAAATAAGTGTATTACTGCAAACTTTATCACAGGATTGATATTATAGCGTGTTATTACCCAGCCCTGGTTTTTTATTTTATTTTTTTTACACACAGTCACAGACGCACACTTTTACCTGAGCGGGTTGGCTGAGGCTGAAGGTGGAGGTGGAGGTGGTGGGGGGGGAGGGGGAGGGGGAGCTGGGGCAGGCACAGGATTTGATACCTGCTGCAGTTTTTTCTGCAGTTCCTCCACTACAACACACAGAGACACACACGATCATACATGCTATAAAACTATGACATGTTTACATGCAGTCAAAAGCGTCAAATAATATATATAATATAGTAACCAAGACACAAACAGATGGACAAACAATGACGCACACAAATACACACTGAAAAAGAAAAGGTATGTCGAGTTCCGTGCCATCATTCTCACAAATAGATGCAATTTATGTTACGATATTTATTGATCGTATCTACAGTTCTTTATTTAAATGTGTGTATGTAGCATTAGCGTAACTTTATCTTCATGTTACGGTCATCATTTCTTGGTGGGGCCGCTTGCTGCAATGTTGGATCCCTCCTATTCTCTAGTTTCTACATCATGTTTGACTAACACGGAAGGCCACAGTTGAACAACTTTAGATCATAGCAGACGTTTTTTCAGAAAACTGCAGAAAAGCAACAGTAAATCTGTCTCATATCAGTACTGTTGATTCATTTTTCTTTTAATAACACACCATGTCACGTTTTGTTGTTTACTTTTCTGCTATGTTTATGTTACCACAAATCTGATGGTTTTCAAATCCGACCTCAGTCACTTTCATCCTAGATAGGAGCTTTTAACATTCACATTTATTGCCATTGGCAGAGTGATTTACATTGGATACTACTAATGAACAGTTGAGGGTTAAGGGCCTTGCTCAAGGGCCCAACAGTGGCAAATTGGTGGTGCTGGGGTTTAAACCTGGCACCTCTGATCGGTACTCCAACGCTTTAATCACTGCTCTGCTCTATACAGGTAGCTATTAGTGTGAAAAACATTTTCAACCCATCTCCTACCTTTGACCGTAATTTAAGGTAACAATTTACCTTTTTATCTCTTTATACATATGACCGTTTGACAATTGAGGGCCTCGCTCAAGGGCCCAACAGTGGGGCTGGGTTTGATTGGTAATCCAAAGTCTTAACCACTGAGCTACACCTGCCCCACAGATATACGTAGCCAATACATGGTCATGCAACTTGAATGAGAATGGGAAGATCAGAATTCATGCGACTTTTTGCATCCGAGTTTGCGTGTGGCGCTTGGTGATGTCATCAATCAGCCAGCAGTGCATGTATTTTATAAAAGCGCTAGCAACAGCTGATTAAAAAAAAAAAAAAAAAAAAGCTAAAGCAAGGAGTCTGGCTTTCTTCTCTCTTCAATACAGCGGACAAACTGCTTGCCATCCTCCAGAGCAAAACCCCAAGCAAGTTTTCACCAAAATCGTTTAAAATAAGTGAATATGACGTGTTTTATCCCAGATGGTGTGAGCAAATATGTACAGTATGGATGTGCACGTTTGCTGTTTCAGAGAACTGAACCGTTCACATTCATTTGTTATTATGAGTGTGAAATGTCATGACATGCAAATCCGATCTGAACAGAAAACTGTAATTGAACCTGTAATGTGAACATAGCTTTAATCTCACTCTCTCAGTGTGTCTGATTGAGTGTATTTGTCTTTTGACTGTGGAAGGAAACTGGAGTAACCGGAGGAAACACACCAAGCACGCGGAGAACATGCTAGCTCCGTGCACACCTAGCTGTACAGATTTTATAAGTGATCAGAAACTTGTAAATAACTCATGAAAGAATAAAGTTACGTTAAAACCAAGCACACCGTTGTTTTTCTTGTGAAATTCCCAATAAGTTTGATGTGTCACATGACCCTCTTCCTATTGAAAAAACAAAAGTTGGATCCAAGATGACCGACTTCAAAATGGCCACCATGGTCACCACCCATCTTGAAAAGTTTGCCCCCACATATACTAATGTGCCGCAAACAGGACGTTAATATCACCAACCATTCCCATTTTATTAAGGTGTATCCATATAAATGGCCCACCATGTAGTTTTGCCACTTGAGAACATAAAATACAGTGGATGCTGAAATGTAAGGAGATACTGTGTGTGTGTACGCATGTGTATACCGGTAAACCGGAGATCCTTTGCCTCGGTCTCAGATCTGGAACATTTCTCCATAAACTCTTTTCTCTCTTCCTCCAGCACCGCAGTCTTCCTCTCCAATGAATTCAACTGCTTCCGCAACTCAGAGCTGTGCAGTTCATCCTCTAAACGCTTCAGCTGAAGGCACGTAACAAACACAGGCATAAACACACCTTTTTTTTTGGGCTGTGTGCTGTAGGTTTTCCATTTGGTACAACCATAGGATACATATATACATTTACAAACGTGTGTATCTATGTATGTGCATGTTTTTATATTTTAGTGGAGACATCGGACAGGTCCCCACAACTAAACTAGCTTTTTTAATCAAAGCTTTTGGACCCTGGTGTAGGCTCAGTATGAATTACCATAACAATACGTATGTCAATGCAAAATCTTCACAAGGATGTGTGTGTGTGTGTGTGTGTGTGTGTGTGTGTGTGTGTGTGTGTGTGTGTGTGTGTGTGTGTGTGTGTGTGTGTGTGCGCACCTGTTGCTGGTGCTCCAGACGCTGTGATTCCAACGTGTGCGTGAGTGCTGTGATCTCTTTGAGAGCATTAGCCAGATCCTCAGAAGGTGACACACTCTGCATCAGGGCCTGACTCTGTCTCTTCATCTGCTTCTGCTCCACCAACATCTACACACCATCACACATTCAGACCCACAAAACACACTTCCTCTTGTTTCTGGTTTCTGTACATCCAGTTAAAAATGTAATCCCACTTCTAAAAATCCATGATCTCTATAACATGTAACCATGAAAACAAGCATAAATTACATCAAAGGCTAGTCCTATTATAAGGTAACATTGTGCTCCTACAGTATGTTTCTTTGTGTTGCTACCCTAAATGTAAAAATAAAAAACACTAATTAAAAAAGTAAATACAGTGGAACCTTGTGGAAACAGTGGAAACGCTGAAACATAGAGGGAGATGTTGATTATACCAGTAAGAGACGAGCACTAAGACCCAGCAGGGGAGACGATTACCCACAATTCCGCAGCGCAAGAGAGAGAAAAATCATTGGCTCAGTTGTGTTCACGTTACACACATGTCAAAACAAGAGGGCATGCGTGATGCATGATACTTGGCACTCGTAAACTAATACTTGCTCTGTTTTCAAGTCAAAATTTATTAAAAATCTTTGCTTGTCTTGCGGAACACTCGCAAACCATGTTACTCGCAATCCGAGGTTCCACTGTAGATCACAACAAAATCCCAACTGTTAAATAAACAGCTAGAGTGTTGATCTAACACACTCTACCAGTCCAGTTTGACATACTGTACACCGATCAGCCATAACATTACAATATAAAACATTATTGTGTAGTTTCCCCATCGTGCCACCGTGGCAGCTCTGGTCCCTCGGGATGTGGCTCCACAGGACGTCTGGGGTGTGCTGTGGTGTCTGGAACCCAGACGTTAGCGGCGGATGCTTTGGGTGCTGTGGGTTGCGGGTTGAGTCCTCCCTGGCACATCCCAAGGCTGCTTGATTGGATTGCGATCTGGTTTGAAGTTTGGAGGCTGCGTTGGTGGCCTTGAGTTAGTGCTGGGCCTCGTGAGCGGTGCACTGTGGTGCACTGGGAGTTCTGGTTCTTTTTTTAATGGCCAGCATCGACTTTTTTTTATTTTTATAACAAGTTATGCTGCATGGGATCAGATTGGATGAGCCACGCGTGCGCATTATTCCATCACCAGTTTACTGGTATGTAATCGATGTTAATGTGTTAAAGTTATGGCTGATCGGTAAATATAAATACAGTAGGATGTTTCTTCAATAATATAATGACAGAAAAATCAGTTTTCTAGATTGATGTTTAGTTACAGCTACTGTATGCTCATACATAAATCTAGTTATTGCTTTTCTGCTTAATATGAATGTATTTACAAATGTTTCTTTTTTCTCTTCTTTTCTCATACTGTGGTCTTTTCTCACATTTGTGTTTGACAAGAGATGGAATGTATGCACTATTCACCCTGATGATAAAATGAGATGCATATCATGTTTTTTCCCCCCCTTTAACAACATTTATGCTGCAAGAATGTGTGTATACATCTCCTCTATAAACCGACCCCAAGAAGTTAATTAGCTATCTATTGTTAATGTGTAGTGGGCATGATGACTCCGAGGCTGCGTGGCATTCCTGACTGTGAACGAGACATTAATGTCAGACGATAAATAGAAAAGCACAAACAGGTAAACCACAGTAAAGGGCTAAAGGTTGTGGGTGATTATTTAAAAAAAAATAAAAATAAAAAAGTGTATAGAAATAAGAACTGGTTGAGCAAGACAGGATCACGAATCTATCACATGAAAGCAGATGAGTAATAAACTAGGACCCTGATGAATTATTCTGCATTCCTCCAATAGATAATAGATACAAGGCCTCTGGAAAACTCTGAATAAAACATATACACTGTGTACTCTATATACAGATTTCTTGAATGTTGTCAAAGTTTTTTTTTAATTATTGTTTGTGCTTCAGTTTAACCTTGCCGGGCCAGTGTGTTGATTAAATGTGACAAGGATATTACACCAAAGTGAGTTATTGAGTTACTATAGTCCTTCTGTCAGCTCAAGTCAGTCAGATGAAGTATTTTCTTTTTCTATTTCCCTGCATATTTGTCACACTTAAATGATTCTGATGATTAAACCAATTTTACTATTACACAAAGATAACTCGAGTAAATGCGAAATTCAGTTTTCAAACGATGATTTCATTTATTATTTAAAAACTGTTCCCAAACCTGCCTGGCCTCATGTGAAAAAGTAATTACCCCTTTGCTAAATCAAGAATTAACTGTTTTTTTTGTTTTGAAAGTTAATTTTTACTTGCCACACAGGCCTGACCTGTTGAATCAGGAAATCACCAACTAGAGCCTGTCGGACAAAGTGAAGCACGCCAAAATATCTCAAAAAGAAACACAATCTAAATATATTCAAGAACCGATGAGAAACAAAGACATGACATGTATCAGTTAGAAAGTGATTTGGGAGTCCAGCTAACCATGGTGAGAGCCATCATCCACAAATGGAGAAACCTTGGAACAGTGTCGAACCTTCTCAGTAGTGGCCGCCCTCCCAAAACTACCCAGAGAGCACAACGACTCATCCAAGAGCTCATTAGAAGAACTGCAGGCCTCACCTGCCTCAGTTAAGGTCAGTGTTCATGATTGTTCAAGCTGAGGAACATTTCATCTGTATCTGTGATAGAAAAGCTAGTTCATGAATTCATGACCTCCAGACTGGACTACTGTAATGCATTACCATGTGGCTACAGTTAGTCCAAAATGCGGCCGCCACCTGCGTTCTTAACAGATCAAGAGAATATAATCGTATAACCCCACTATTATCATCCTGCACTAGTTCTGAATTGATTACAAACTAGCACTACGTGCGTACAAGGCTCTAAATGGTTTAGCTCCCACGTATCTAGCCAGTCTTCTGGTGCGTTATAATCTGCAGCGCTCCATAAGATGGCAAAACTCTGGATTTCTGGTAGTTTCCCGCATATAAAAATCTACAAAAGGGGGAAGAGCATTTTTATATTTAGCTCCTAAGCTTTGGAATAGCCTTAGTGACACATGCACATATTAGCACACAAGTGCCGCTAATATAATGAACTGCAGCTATGCTAATTTTTTCCCGCCTGTTCTTTCTTTTTCTACCCATCCCAAGGCATCTAGAGATTGGTCCAGTTGCAGTAGACAGAGGCCAACCCTGCGAGGATCCTGCAGCATCCAGAGAAGGACCAGCTCCAGCTGGATTCTGCTTCATGATGCCACACATGCTGCTTCTGTGCTCCCACCCCCCTCGGCACATGTCTGACTCATCCTGGTGCCGAACTGAACTCCATGTTAACTTGGGCGTCTCTGTTATATTGAACTTCCAGCTGCCTAACACACAGTATGTCTGCTATCTATTAATTAGGGATGTGAGGATGGGTTCCCTGTTGAGTCCGGTTCCTCTCAAGGTTTCTTCCTATTGCCATCTCAGGGATTTTTTTCCTTTCCCCTGTCACCGTCGCCCTTGACCTCGCTCATCAGGGACAATCTGATCATTATGATTTATACACATTTTTCTCGCTCATACATATTTCCATAATTTTCTTTTTCTATAATTTTGTGAAGTTGCTTTGAGTGCTTTGCGTGCTTGGTGGGTTTCCTCCGGGTACTCCGGTTTCCTCCCACAGTCCAAAGACATGTAGGTTAGGTTAATCAGCATTCCCAAATTTTTCCGTAGTGTATGAATGAATGTGTGTGTGTATGTGTCTGTGCCCTGCGATGGATTGGCACCCTGTCCAGGATGTACCCCGTCTTGTGCCCCAAGTCTCCTAGGATAGGCTCCAGGCCCCCCGTGACTCTGAATACAGGATTAAGCGGTAATGATGATGAGTGAGCGAGTGAGTATTTTATTATTCACGAATAAGAAAGAGACTGGGGCGAAAACAGCATCCATGGGAGCGTTCTAAGGCGAACGTGTGGGGACAAAATGCCATCTCATCGAGTCCAATCCCACTTGCTTAAGTTATGTTGGTTATGATAACTTTCTATCAGATCATCCAGCTTGCTGTGTATGGGACTTAGCAGGCAAAGAGTGCAAGGTTGTCGATCCAGCTTCCAAATTCCCGGGATCTCAATCCATTCAAGGGACGTTCTGGACAAATAAGCCAGATCCATGGAGGCCCGACCTTGCAACTTACAGCACTGAATGGATCTGCTGCTAACGTCCTGGAGCCAGAATCCACAGCACCCGTCTGAGGTCTTGTGGAGCCATGCCTCGATGGACCAGAGCACTTTTGGTACTGAAACTCGCGGGTCTCGAACATGCATGTGCGTTCATCGACAGGAAATATCTCCAGCCGCACGTGTTCGCAGTAGTGCATAGGAAGTTGTGTTGTGCAGTTGTTGAGGCGGAGGGAAAAGTAT
>JAAGKR010006718.1:30000-37500 GCA_011419295.1 Clarias macrocephalus
GCGTGCAGAAACACGTTCATTTATTATTAAAATGTAATTATTATGTAATATTTTAAACAGAGCCATCCAGCGGGCAGAGGTGCCACCTTACGGTTCAGGCATCGCCCCGGTTCAGTCCTGATATCTGTTGGGAGTCTGACATATTCCTTTGGGTCTGTCTGGGTTTCTTTAGTTAGTAAGTTTGTTTTAGTTAGCAGTTAGAGTGGAGGAGTGTGTGAAGCAGTAGTGTGTGCCATGCAAAGAGTGGCATCTTGGGAGCACACCTGCATCACGCCTAGTGCTACTGCAATATATAAATATAGTGAAACCTACTAAGGTGGTGTTTTGGTTAGCAGTGTCGCCTTGGCCCGCCAGGGTCCGGGTTCCCGTCTCTGTGTGCATGGAGTTTGCATGTTCTCCCCGTTCCTCCGGGGACTCCGGTTTCCTCCCACAGTCCAAAGACATGCACATTAGGCTAATTGGTGTTCCCAAATTACCAGTAGTGTGTGTGTGTGTGTGTGTGTGTGTGTGTGTGTGTGTGTGTGTGTGTGTGCTCTGCGATGGGTTGGCACCCTGTCCAGGGTGACCCCGCTTTGCACCCTAAGTCTCCTGATATAGGCTCCAGGCCCCCCATGACCCTGAATACAGGATAAAGCGGGAGTGAGTGAGTGAGAAATATACTAGCGGTGGCCAAAAGTATTAGGACACCATATGCCATGCATTACAGCACAAAACAGGTGATGTCACTAATTAATTCTAGCCTATCCAGCTGAAGAGTGGAGCTATTTTTTCCCCCCAATATGTTTATTGAACTTTTTATTTTATTTTTATAAGCCCACATCAATCAGACATGTGGTGACAGAATATTCTAATAAGCACCCGAACAAATACACGAGCCTTTCACATACACAGATTCAGTTCATATTTACAGAAATAAATAAATCAATAAATGATTCAATAAATTAATTAAAATAATAATAATAATTAAGGAAAAAATAAATACAGTTAAAAAAAATTATAAATAAAAAGGAGTTTTATTGACTCTATCCCCAGCCAGATCCAGCAGGCTTTAAGGAATAAAAGTCGTCATGCTAAATATTGACGACTGTACAGCAAATTTATTGCATGAAATAAATAATTCTTATTGTCTTATAATCATTATTTTATAATAAATAAATAAATAAATTGGTAATGTCGTTAAAACATTGAACTTCACTTTGGTCTTAGTACTTTTGTCCACCGCTGGACAAACTTTAATTAAGTACAACTGTCAGAAATGTACATGTCTAATGACAATCTGAAAATAAAAAAAAAAGAAAGAAAAAGAAAATCTGCAGCAGCAGCGCATCTCCCAAAAAAGCCAGTCTTCATACATCCTTTTTTTGCTTAATCAAACAGGCGCGCGCGCGCACACACACACACACACACACACACACACAGGCAAAAAGAGCAACAATCAAGGGTAAAATAATATAGTCGCACAGGGCGGAGGAAGCGGAGCAAGAAAGATAATTACAGTACTTTATCAGATCCGCGCATGTAAATATCGTTTGTGTTCACTATCACGTCCAGTCGCGCCTCCCTTTTCCACTCCAGCATACCTGCATGATTTCTTTAAGGTTAAATTAACATCCTTAAAGACTGCCCGTACACTAACAGAAATCCGAGAGGCTGCTGAGTGGGGACACGACCAGCCAATGGCATGGGAGGCATCTGAATGAAATAAATGAGTCCTGAATGACATATTGGTCGAAGCTGCTTGCTAAATTGCCCGTCTATATGCCACCTCTATTTAACGAGCGTTTATTAATGATGGCTCCGTCGGGACCAGTCGACACACGAAGCCATTTCCTGATGATGTCCTTTACTCTGAATGCGCGTATTAGAAAATACAATCAACAACACATAATGCGAGGATAAACACACACACTAAGTGATAATCATCCAGCATTGATGAGAGAGCGTGAATGTGAAATTACACATTCGCAGAAATCAGTCACAAACCTACACACACACACACACACACACACACACTCGGAGGTCGCTGCGCCCCCCACCCCCTCGTCCCCGCTGCACTCCCCTCAGTCATCACCTCTGATCTCGACGTCAAAACAAAATGTCATGTGCTTGGATAGCACTTTGATTTGACCGGCGCCGCCTGCTCTTTCCTCGGTTACGTTTTTTTCCCCCCCTTTCTTTCAAATTCAGGATGTTCCAGAGTTTAAGAAATTGATTATGATTTTTCTGTTTTTCAGCCGCCAGCGACGAGGCCAGGTTGGCAGACAAATTACAGGCATCGGAAACAAAGAATCAAACGTGTGAAATATGGTGGTTATTAGAGCTGATTCGCTCTGCCCTGTGTACAGATAGAGAAATTGTTTTCACCTATTTAAATGTAAATTGAGAATGGAGCAATGCTGTAATTTTTCCAACCTTACCTTTAGATTTTTGCGTAAAGAAGAAAATAAAACATTATTCAGGACTGTGTGCACTTTCTTTTTATATAGTGTAAAGTTTTATATATATATATATAGTGTCACTAAGATTAACATTTCATTTTCATAACATTTCATTAACATTTCCTTGAGAACCTGAGGTCTAAGGTACTATAGCTGAGGCAGACTCGGCCTATAGGAGGGATACACATCACAGGGGCACGACACAAACACATCCCCGTTCACACACTCGGTCACACCTAGTAAGATAACTGGCTTTCTAGAATTCTGCTCTGTGATAACGTTTATAGTTATAGGAAAATGGAGCATAGAATTTTCACCTAAAACCATATTTTTTTTTAGGTGGGGAGGAGGGATTATGAGAACCAAGAACAAGAAGACCATCACACCACCTTGTTTAATTCTTGTTTTTTTCCATATATGGAGAAATCATGGACTTAAACACAGTATACGAAAGCAGTTCTTTAATCTGATTACTCGTAATTTTGTATGCAGTCTAGAGAAAAAATTCTCCAGGATTCCTGAAGGACTTTTTTTTGTCTCTTTTTTCATTTTTGTCTCTTATGTTCAGTCTAGTCCCTGTACCTGAGCGAACGTTTTCAGAGGAATGTTTTTGTCTGTTAAGCTACACAGTGAACTATAAATCATTCAAGCATAAAAAATAAAAAAAAACAAATAAAAAAATCAAACGTAAGGCATGAACCAGTGAGAAACAGGTGCGGATGATAACGGATGATTTCAGGCCGGTGATTATAACATGCTGCTGATGCTGAATGCTGAGTCTACAGCATGGAACAGACGAGAGGGGAAATGAGGTCGCTGCGAAGGTTGATACAGAAACAACCGATTTTTAAAATTCTATCTTTAGGCACTTTATGCCTAAAGTAAAATGTTTGTTCCATTGTCTTTTTTAATCTCTGTATTTATATTTTAGAAATTATGGTTGGGACGGGCACTCAGGACTTTTGCACAGGACTGCAACTAAAGCCAAAATAAATACCAATGTGCACTAGTTCTACTCCAAACAGACTTGAATGGTTTCTGTCCAGCCCTTAAAGTCATTCCTCTTCTTCGCAGGACCAACAGAATTGCTAGAGTGGTTAACGCTAAAAATGGTTTATCGGTGAGGATAAAATGAGATGGTTTAGTGTGACAGTGTTGGAAGAAGACAGCTCTTACAGGGGCTGTTAAAACCTCCTGCTGCGAAACCACAATTCATCAGGCTGGCTATGGGGCTGTACACAACTAGAGATGGCCCAAAGAGGGACCAGAACAAAGGACTAGAGACACACAGAGAGTAAGAGGGGGTTTTCAAGCACAGTGGCCACCAGCATTAGCAGGACACACCAGCAGCATCTTCTTTAATGGCAGAGAGGAAGCATTGTGATTGGCCAAATCAGGCTTTTCTAAAGCACATAATGCCAGAGCACTACACTGCTCAGCTGTGGGGCTATTTCCTGTTTGATGGACAGCGCTGAAACACCAAAAGCAGTTGCAGGAACAAGCTGTGAGAAACGACCTTAGACGAGCCCTCCCTGCCAGTCTAAATCAGAAACACGAGTATAAAATATTACAGGAAACCTGAAACATGTGCTGTAACAATGTCTCTTCAACTGTTTTATTAAATGTTTTTATAGCAGAAAATAAAAAATAAAACTTTCTCACAGACTGGCTAACAAGTCGAGGTAGTACGGAAATATTCAATTATGAATCCTATCCTATATCGGCATTCATAATTACAGCTCAGCCATACTGTATATAATCCCGAAAAAAAAAATGCTGCCAAAGAAATAAACCTGTTATACAGTACGTACTTCTCCAGCTTCCAGATATAAGGAGGGCATTTACAATATGCCTACACCATGCCTCCTACTCGACTAATATTACTGCTCATTGCTCAAGAGAATTGTTTATGCAGCAAACACCATGGTAATGATCATTATATGCAATAAACATTTACTAGGTAAGTCTTAAATTCAGGGCAAAGCAGAGGGTGTATAAACAAACAGTGTTAGGGTCCATTTAAATAAATAAATAATAAAAAAATTAATAAAAAAACACACCTGCATTTTTGAGCTCAAACACACATTGTATAGGTAAAAAAAAAAAAAAAAAAAGTTTGCCAATAATAAAACCGCCTTCGAATTGTGAAACAGAGCAGATTGAAAAGAGAATAACGTGGATTACTGGCTCCATCGCAGCTCGAATCTCATGCCTGATTCTCATCCTCCTTTCACTCCAAGCACAAAACGCAGTGGTGCATCACCTTCCCACCTCCCTTTCCTCTCTCTTTCAATCTTTTCATCCTATGCTCCAACCCTCCACGCTGCTGTTCTCTCATCGTGCTCTCCCTGCATGGGTCTATCAGGCAGCAGGGCAGCAGAAAGCTGATTCATCCATCAAAAAAAAAAAAAAAAGCTCAGAAAAAGAGGCTATGATCTCCGTCCACAACCCGCCACACACACACACACACACACACACACACACACACACCTGGCTCACCCGAACTCTGTTTATACACCCTACGCTTGGCTCTCACAAGGTCTAAAGAGAACTTTGCTCTGTATTTAAGACTTACCTAGTAAATATGTATTGCATATAATGATCATTAACAGGTAATGTTTATTTATTTATTTATTTTTTATAAAAAAAAATTTTTATACTGCATAAAGTCTCTTCAGCATTTAGTAGTAATATCGGTCAAGTAGAGAGCAAGGCTGCCGACCGGCTTCTGAAATGATATAAGGATGTAGTGTGTAGTGATGTGCTCTTCCAATTAACTTATGAAAAATTATATATATATATATATATATACACACACACACACTCGGCATGTTAAAAAGCTCTCACTATTAAACACAGCTCTGACTCCTACTATCGATTTTTTATGGTGCAGCTTCACCACTTGTTTAAATGATCTCCAATCACTCATTCTTCGGCAAAGTTAACGGTTCAGCAATATCCTTTCAGGATTTATTAACGCACTGGATGGTTTTTAACCCAATTCCAGTATATGAAACATTTTCTGTGCTTGATGCAGGGACCCTTCTGAAATCTTTTATTTAGTTTACTGAATCATGTACTTTTGTTACACTTTAAACAAAAAGTTGCTAAAGAAAAGCAGAGAATGGAACAGAACAGAACGGTACAGCGCAGGATAGGGTATTATTGTAGTCAACAAAATAAATGAATGCAATAGTAAATCATGGACCTGAATGGAATAGAATGGGTAGGTGGCATGGTGGTTCGCCTTGTGGTCTCGCACCTCCATGGTTGAGGGTTCGAGTCCCACCTTAGAGTTTGCATGTTCTCCCCGTGCTTGGTGGACTCAGTACTCATTTTAAAAGACATGGGATTAGGCCAGTTGCCGTAATGATTGGATGTGGGAGTGTGTGTGTGGTTGTGTGTCCTACAATGGTTTGGTAACCTGTCGGGGGGGTGAACCCTGCCTCATGACGCAGGTCCCCTGGGATAGACTCCAGGCCTCCGACGACCCTGAACAGGATAATCAGTTTAGTGAGAGAGAGAGAGAGAGAGAGAACAGAATGGAATAGAATAGAATATTCTAATACAGCAGTTGAAGTGAAATGGATCAGAGCACAAAGTCTTTCAGACCAGAATAGAATAAAACAGAAGAGCAGGGAATCTATTAAATTATAAAACAGAACAAATACAGTAGAACATAGCAGAATAGTATAGAGTTAATGTATTACAGGACCAATATAACAAAGCAGAATAAAGGTTAATCAAATAGAACCGAACAGAAGTTCACTATACATAAGGTTACAGAATAGAATAAAATAAAACACAGGAAAATTGAATAGTCAAGTGTTAAATAGAACAGAATAGAGCAGAATACGGTATTACAGCATGGAACATTATAGAATTGATTAGAATAGAATAGAATCATACAACATTGAGTACTGCAGTAAAGCACAGAGTGAAATACAATAGAATAGAGTGCAGAATAAAAAAAATGAGACGCTAAAGAAAATAGAGTTATAGAGCATAAAATGAAATAATATAGAACAGAATATTGCATTATTACATTCTGTACAGAAAGTAGAAAACATAATGAAAAGACAAGAAAATAAAAGACAAGAAATGGCAAGAAGGGACAAGACAAGACAACAAAAAACAAGACAAAATAAGACTAAACAAGACGAGACACGAAGGGACGACGCAGCTAAAGAACAGGACGGGTCAGGACAGGACAAGCCAAGAAAAGACATGAAAATGTAGGACCAATAAAGAAAAACAGTAAAAGAGAAAAGAAAAAAGACGATAGGAAAGAAAAGAAATTACAAGAAAAGAAAGTAAATGAAAATAAATGACAGGAAAAGAAAATATGACAAGAAAAAAGGCAATAATAATGACAAGGAATGAAAAAGAAATGAAAAGACAAGCCAAGGAAAAATAAGAAAAAAGAAAAAGACAGGACATGACAGAACAGGACAAGACAAGAAATGACAGGCCTTGACAGGACAAGACAGGACAAGACAAGACAGGACAAGAAAAGACATGAAAAGACGTGAACCTTAGTTGCCAGAGCCTCCACCGTCTGCCTGCAGGTCTTTTCAACCTCCAGGTTCTCCTGCATACTGTTGACCTCCTGCAGCACCATATGCGACACTAAGACACACACACACACACACACACACACACACACACACACACACACACACACACACACACACATTAAAATTATATACCAAACAAATATTTTTTGCTTTTATTTAATTTCCTGTTTTCATTTCTATATCACACAACAGAGCAGCATTAGGAAAACCAAGATGGCATAAGTAGCTATTAAAGATTCCTCAATGTTGGCTATTAAAAAAAAAAAAAAAAAAAAAAAAGGATTTCCATCTGTTGCTGTCTATCTGTTTATATCTGTACCTTACTCTAGTGGCTCCAATGCATTTTGCTTTATTTGCATTTTCAACACTTTATTATTATTATTATTATTATTATTATTATACACCAAAGGTATCAAGAGTAACAAAAAAACATAACATTGCCGACCAAATGATGTGTTTCTGCCTCGAAAGAGATGAATATGACG